>BQNB010186552.1:0-12116 GCA_026074375.1 Tanacetum coccineum
TATCTTAGTTATCTAATCTATGTTAATTCTATTCTATTATAAACCTATGTTAAACCTATGTCAGTCTAAATCCTAATTCTAACAGGAAAAAAAGGTTTTCAGCCAAAAGAGACTGGCACGGTTTGGTTGGTGTCTAAAATCAATTTAAGGCACTTTTACCCATGCAAGCTAATTAACAAAAGATAAAAGAGCGGTCAAACCTTATATAAGAAAACTGTATTAACCATTATTAATCCGATTAAAATGTTGGTTTATTTATTTAGTGCAATGATTTCTTCTCTCGAGGTGGCATATCATTCTTAAGACTTAGGTGTTACATCATCCTAAGACCTAGACACAATAATTCTATCAAAATTAAAGCATCCGCATAAAGCATCCTATTTGCTGATTATAATCTATCTTAGGGATTAAGGCAATGGTGATCTTGTTAAACCCTATCTCATAGAGACTTTACCCACTTACCGTTTAATGGCAATATATACACTAGTAGTCCACTTGTCCAACTATCCAATGGAATCAGAACGTTACTTGTTGAATTATCTAGGTCACTTGATAGTCAACAAGATCAATAAACCATTGGCAATATCCAATTAACTAGTTAAGCCCAAAGCGTATCCTAAACACATAGTTAGAAGGACAATATTTGTGTAGCTATTATTCTAGATGTATAAGTCTCTATATGGAGAGTTATCCTGGACTCTAGATCCACTTGGTCCGCTTCACTAGATCCAGTTGAATGGTAGGTCGCATGCGAAAGCGCGTAAACAAGTATAAATTAATAAACATAAACAAGCACTCAATGATAAATCAAGAAATCAAGATAAACAAATACCAAACATTCAGATCTTCATAATAATGGCTAATACCCGAAGGTATTAGCCTTCAAATGTCATAATAAATACAAGAGTAATTATTTAGCCAAGGTAAACTAACCGAGTTATCGAATAATACCAAAAACTGAACGATTACTAAAGTATATGGAATTACACGTTGTCTCCTATGGAATTGAATACGTTGCTCGACCTCTTCTGCTCTTTTTCTCCTCTAAAAATCGACTTTTGTAGTTTAGGTATCGAGAATATGATTTAGCACACTTAAAACTCGTATTTGAGTTTTATATTTATAGGGTCTGGAAGTCGGTTGGATACGGCGTATCCAAGAGTTGGATACGGCGTATTGGGGATTTCTTAGAGTAGGGACCACGTTTGATATCCTCCAGAATATTATATTGATTCCATATCTTGAATACGCGTATTGAGTCCTCTGGATACGGCGTATTGATCTTTATTCCTGAGTGGTCTTTGGTGAGTGCAGGCATGGATACGCCGTATCTTCCTTGATGGATACGGCGTATTCGTCTTCAGAATAGTAATCTTCAAAATATCTTCATTTAAGTTCCAGAATGCGCGCCTTTTGCTAACTTTCACCAATTACTCTATAATTACTGCAATTCTCAAATATAAACGATTAAGTAACAATTCTTTACAATAACTATACAAAATGGGTTAATATCGTGAGATAAATAATGCTATAAAATAGACGTTATTTGATGTCATCACTCTATCAAATACATAACCCGTTTCTCATCTTTGTTGTTTAAGTAAATCAAACCCGTAGTTGGCTTGTCTACTATTGAGTACGGTTCATGTGCTTCAATACCAGGAAATGTTATTGTTGGTGCGGTTAAATTGACCTTGATTTGATAACTCTTTATTCCTAACTAGAGATCATGAACTCTCTCTTAGATCACAGGACTTCTGATGAATGTTATTAATGAATTCATCGACTTGTTTTCACGATAGTTGACCTTCTTGTTAGGATCATGAAAAAGATTCGGTCACCCCGTGTTATGTCTGGCATAGGTTAGCTCGTAGTCTTAATATTAATCGTTTAGTTACCATATGACTTATGGAGTTTCTAAGGGTTACGAACTATCAAATAGGGTAGCAAACGAATATCGAATCAAAGGCTAGAATACATATAAGGGATTTCACATATGCAAATAGATGTGGATCAAATGACATAAGAATCCTTAAAAGAAAAGGATGGAACATCTATACCGATAGGAAACGCAAACAAAAGAGTCAACAAAGCGTACCAAGACAAAAGAAACACATACCGAATAATGATACGTATCAAGATTGAGAAATACGAAAGATAGAATTCTTATACCAATAATCGACTTTACTCGAAAGAACCAACTAAATACTGTTTTTATAAAAATCATCTTAAAATAATAAAGAAAGTCGTTTTAAATATAAAAATCATTTTAAATATATATTTTAATATATATATATATATATATCTATATATGATATATATATAATATAGTATATATATATAGCTATATAAATATTATATAATATATATTATATATCGTCTAAAATATAATCTTTATAAAATTCATTTTAAACGTAGTTGTCATAAAAAAATCTAGAGACAGTTTTTTAACAGTGTATCGCATCTTACCCATATAAATTACTTTAAACATACTTTTATAAAAATAAAATTTATCAAAACAAGCATATATAAATATTATCATATATTATTCATAAAGATTATCTAAAAAAAATAATTTTGACAGTCAATCAATATTCATATTGTTTCATAAAAATTGTTGTAAACATAGTTTCTTAAAAAAATAAAGAGACATTTCCATAAAAGTATTGTATTCGTAAAAATTATTTCAAAAATAGTTTTCCCCAAACCTCATCAAGATATAATTCAATAGGATTTTTATAGTTCGTCCTCAATATAAAATACAATAAGAACTCTAACACAATCTATTGCTTGAAGGCGAAAGAAAGTACAAAGAACCATATAATTAGAATAACAGTCAAATGAACAAGTACAAATGAAATTCATGCAAAGACATTATGAACCAAAAGAAGAACGTAATGACTCATTCGCACTAACGATCAAAATAAGAACCATAGAAAAGCATCGGTACTAACATGACGTAAACATGTTACGAAAACTAAAGGATATATAAAGAAGGGAGTAATGATCCGTACTAATATGCTATGAACAATTAGTGCTTGAAGAAAAATTAATAATAAACGCAAGGAAAGAACCAAGTGAAACGTACCAATATCCAAAGAAGTAAATCCGAACAATATATATCAAGACGCTGAATAGAAACGTTAAATCATCCATACCGACATGGTACGAACAAGGAATGCTAAAATGAGGGTTATATATTCGAGCGAATATTCGAGCAGACGAACAAACTCAATAATCATAATAATAGTTGTAATAACAGGTATCCAATATATTTGCAATCATTGGGCAGAAATGAAACTTGTTGACTATGCAACTAAGCCCAATAAAATCGCACATTAGTTAAGAGAAGAATCCCCTAACTATACAACTATCCTTATCATGATCGCACATATCACAACATCTTACACTACCACCTTACAAACAAACATCGATCAATGCAATCATGGTCACAAGTCTACGTGTGTGATGCCTTTATAATTATGTTGGCCACCCATAATTATAAGTGCATCCTTTCACACGTGTACTTACTTCCAAGACTACACATCTCAATGATAACACACATATATGCACATATACCACATTGCACAACTTAAGCGACTCCAATATAACACAGAAACGTTACTACATCCAAGCAATATTTATTTATATAAAGATAAAATCAAAAACGACAGAAAGAAAACGAAGGTCTCGAAGCGCCCAAAAATACGTAATATCCGAAAGAAATTATCGATAGCAACGTGTCAAGGTAAAAGACGGGATAAACCTATGTTGGGCCTCGCTTGGGTTTGACTTTGCTTTCGCAAGAGTCACCCAACTCCGCGGGTTCAGGCCTGCTACGAGCATCCGACAAGAGATCTGAGTCGGTCTCCTCCTCCGACTCTTCTAACTACGCTTCCTCCTTCGGTTCCTTGAGAGGCTCCTCCTCAATTGGCTCCTATTCTAACGCTTTAGGTATCGAGTAGCTCGTAGGTCGAAATAAAACTCAAAGAAAAGCAAGAAAACAAAACGTCTAGATAGCTAAACACATAGATCCTAATATGAAACTATATGAAGGACTCCTAGGTTATCGTCTAGGTCAAACCATCTGCTTCTCTATAACCAATGGCTCTGATACCAATCTGTCACACCCCGCCAAGGCGGAAACGCGAGGCGTAACGAGAATGGATATCATCACAACACAATGGCGTCTATATAGAGAACTACAATGCATAAAGTAAACAAAGTATAAACACAAAGTGTCATGAAAATACCCAAACAAACATAAAAGATAACTTGCATCTCGTATTGAAGCAAAGGAGGTTGTTGGAAACACGAAAAGTGTCGGTCACTTCTAAGTTGTAACAGGTCTTAGCTCGTAGTTTAGTACAAGAATTAGAGGTAGTAATCTAGTCCGGCCCAAGGCCCATGGGAGGCCCAACCAAGCCCATGGCCGGCCCCCATTGTAGTATTTATACACCCTCTCTAAGTCTTGGAGATGGTTGGTTGTTCCATTTTTCCATTCACATTTCATTAATACATTCATCCATTTTCCATCCAAGTTTTCTCTAACATCACAACCCACATCTCACTATTGTTCTTGGTTGATCTTAAGATAATAGTATGTCTTCAATTGTATCTAAGAGCCATGAAGTGATGTGTTTAGTTATTGTGTTTGATTTGTGTCAAAAACCTTAAAGAGGCAATTAGTGATTAAAATTTTTGCTTAAAAACCTTAAATTTAATTTTATTGTTTCCTAGTAGGTTAGTAATACTAGTTGTACAAGAATTTTTGCTAAAAATCATTAAAAATCGTGTTTTTTTGAGTTTTGAAAATTTGGGTTTCGTACTAGTTAGAACCGAACTAGAGAATCGAACAAGAGAACCGAACTAGAACACCGAACAAGATAACCGAACGAGCAGTTGCATAGGTTGAACCGAACAAGCTTCATCAGTGTCAACCGAACGAGTGCTTTCTAGTTAGAACCGAACGAGTGCTTTCTAGTTAGAACCGAACGAGTGTTTTCTAGTTAGAACCGAACGAGTGTTTTCTAGTTAGAACCGAACGAGTGTTCTCTAGTCAGAACCGAACGAGTTTTTCTCTAGTCAGAACCGAACGAGTTTTTCACTAGTTAGAACCGAACGAGAGGACCGAACGAAAGGACCGAACGAGAGACGATCTAATGACCGAACGAAGAGGACCGAACAGATGAAAAATAAATTCAGTTTAAACTTAACAAACTCAATTTTAAATTATACGGTTATTTCTTTGACTTGTAAAATCCCGTGAAACAAACACTTGTTTTCCCGGTTTTGTCAAGAATTGTAAAATCCCGTGTAGTTTCGTTTCAAGACTCAACAATCACGTATCAAACACAATTTCTTTCTACCACCGATCGATCAATTTGTAATCTTTTTGATATCACAATGACGTCTCTTGCTGATAAATCACTTCTCTCTGGAGGAGACAACAAACCACCAAAATGTTTTGCTTGAAAAACACTGTAGTGATTCGCCATGAAAAGCAGAATGCAACTTATATGATAATAGATCACATGGAAGAATATAATACTTGCATCTGTGAAAAAGGTACCACTTGTTTTGGAGCCTTCATCAAATGAGGATGGAGTAACAAGGCTTAAGGAATATGTTGAACTAACTCCAGCTGAAGCCATTCAAGCAGATTGCGACATCAAAGCTATAAACATCATTCTCTAAGGCCTACCAACTGAAATCTATGCTCTTGTAGTCATACATCATATGGAGCAAAAGATATTTGGGAGAAATTAAACTGCTGATGCAAGAAATCTAAACCAAAACAAGAACGTGAGTGCAAGCTGTATGATGAATTTGATAAGTTCACTTACAAGAAAGGAGAGACGTTACATGAGTACTACTTGAGGTTCACTTTGTTACTCTATGATATGAACATTTACAAGATGCCATTGGAGCAGTTTCAATAAACCCAAGTTCTTAAACACTCTTCCTGATGAATGGAGCAAATTTGTTACTGATGTTAAACTGGTCAAAGACTTGCACACTACTAATGTTGATCAGCTTCATGCTCACCTACAACAACATGAACGACATGCAAATGAAGTTCGTTTGATGCATGAACGCAACCCCGATCCTTCTATGCTTTAGTTCATCTCAACAATTACCTCAGCAGCTTAATCATCTCGATCGACACCCTCACCAACAGTCTCTATCTCAACTTCACGTTTCACCATATCAGTCTTCACAGTTTGTTACACCTTATCAACCTCAACAATTAGAACAAACATCAACACCTCTTTCAATTACTTATCCAACAAATGAGTATCAATCCACCGTTCACCACAACGTTTATTCTCAACAACCATCAATCCCACAATTGGAATATGCTCCCACAACCTATCAACAGCAACAACCTGAATTTTCCCAACCAGACTCTAGTCTAGTTGTTCCAGTGTTCCAGAAGGGGGATGATCCAATTGACGCAATTAATCACATGATGTCATTCTTAACTGCTGTTGTCACATCCCGGTATCCTACTACGAACAATCAGCTAAGGACTTCGTCAAACCCTCGTCAACAAGCTACCATCTATGATGGAAAAGTGACTGTGCAACCTGTTCAGGGGAGACAAACTACTTATGCTGCTGGAACAACAAGAAAATACACACCTGGTGCAAGTGGTACTACACGGGAAACAACGGAACTGTTATTTGTTACAATTGCAAAGGGGAGGGTCATATTGCCAAGCAGTGCACTAAGCCCAAGAGGAAAAGGGATGAAACATGGTTCAACGATAAAGTGTTGTTGGTTCAAGCTCAAGCAAGTGGTCAAGCTTTAACAGAGGAAGAAATAGCATTTTTGGCAGATCCAGGACTTCCTGATATTCAAACCTCTCAGACAGTCATCACCCACAATGCTGCTTATCAAGCCGATGATCTGGATGCCTATGACTCTGATTGTGATGAACTCAATTCAGCCAAGATTGCTCTCATGGCCAATCTCTCAAGGAATGGCTCAGATGCATTCACTGAGGTACACAATCCAATACTCTGGAACTATGAACTAATTAAATCAAAGTCGCAGATAATAGAAAGTCTTCTAACAGTCCAATGAATGTGAGTCAAGACAGAAACTGATATGGACCAGTGATAGCAATTAGCATTACCTTATTCTCAAAATCTAGTAAACACAACAGGAAACTGTCCAGAATTCTAACTCTTCTGCTCAACAAGATGTCCTGATATTGTCTATGTTTGATCAAATAACTACCCAAGTGACGCATTGCAACACTGTTATAAAGCTTTGACTACCGATGGCTTGAAGATATAAAGAAGAGGTTAAAGATTTTGAAAAGAAACAAAATGTTGAAAAATAGTTTTCAGGGATCAAATGAACAGTTTGACGAGATTGTACGTCTTAAGCAAAATCTTTTCGAACAAGTGCAAGAAAAGGATTGTTTAATGAAAACAGTTTCTGAACTCAAAAATGAGTTGAAATTAGAAGAAAACAGAAATATTGATAGAGAAATTGCTTTAGAAAAGAAAATTAAGCAACTTGACAACATCATTTTCAAAAGAGGTCAATCTGCACAAACTGTTCATATGATGACTAAATCAAAAATTTGTTATGATCATTCCTCGAAACAAGCTATCGGTTTTGAAAAACCTTTCTGTCTGAAGAAAGCTCGGGAGTCAAAGCCAAAGCTGTATGACGGGAATACCATTCTTAAAATGGATAATATTGTGGTTCCTGATATCTGATTAAACAATAGAGCTAAGTTAAAAGAAGTCGTTCAAAAATGCTTTTGAAAGACAAGACCATGTTTTAAAAACATAAAGTAAACACAAACCCTTCAATTATGCTATCTTAATACATTACAACAACCGATTGTGTTCCGAACAAACTGATTTAATAGTGGAACATGCTATTGGAAAGCACTCGTCCAGCTTTTAGACCATCTTCATTTCTTCCCACAACGTCATAGTTGAGGTTCCAAAAGAACTTCCTACAGTAAGTATGGTGAATACTAGCTTGAAAAAGCTTAAACGCTATCTTACTGGCTTTGATCAGGTTGTCAAAGAAAGAACCACTGCCACAGCTATCACTGAGGGCACGTGGGGGTTTGAACATACAAAGGCTTGTTTTCGAGATGAAATCATTCCGTTTATAAAAAATTTAAAAGATATCTTCAATAACTTCAACCAATACTTGGTTGAAGAACTTGCCGATGTCCAAAAAGTCTTTTATCAAATGGAACAGGCTGTCGAACAACATCGCTTGGAGTCTAGAACTTTCGAAGTTAAAATGAATCAAGTTTTGAGTGAAAATGAACGACTCTTGGCACAAGCCATTGATAAGGATATTGTAAAGACTGTTGTGAATTTGTCTGTGAATGCAAGTGGTGAAACTGTGACTGAATGTCAAAAGTGTCTCGAACTCGAGACTGAGCTTGTCAAGAAAAAGGATTTTGTTGATAAAGAAACTTACGATAAACTTTGCAAGTGTTTTACAACTCTTGAAAAACATTGCATCACTTTGGAAGCTGATTCTCAACTTAATCAAGAAATTTTTCAACAAGAAAACAGTGTTTTAAATCAAAATGCTCTGAGTTTTACTCAGTTGTTCGAATTAAGTGAATTGAAAGCTCAGTCTCAAGCGAAAGACACAGTCATTGTCAAGTTGAAAGAGCAAATTAAGTCCTTAAAAGGAAATGTGGAGGATAGTTCAGTCAAAATGGACATGGATGAAATAGAGACTCTTAACATTGAATTGGAACATAGAGTGACAAAACTTGTTACTGAGAATGAGCATTTGAAACAGACTTATAAACAACTTTACGACTCGATTAAACCAAAACGTGTTCAATCAAAAGAACAGTGTGATCGTAATAAAGCAGTCAATACAAAGTCTAGGGAGATTTCTGATTTAAATGCAAAACTTCAGGAACAAGGTTTGGTCATAGCAGCCTTAAAAAATGAGTTAAGGAAACTTAAAGGAAAAGCGGGATGAGATAACGAGGATACTGGACCCCCTCTGTGTGTGTATCCAAAAGTGTCTAAGGATAACATGGAACCAATCACACCAAAATTGTTGAATAAAAGGACTGCTCACTCCTCGTAAATAAGAGCATACCATGTGAAGAAGCTAGGTCCTTAGGGATATAGATCCGAACATGTTAAAAGCAAATATATCCTCAAGATCCGACTTTAGAGTCTACCTTTAGGAACCAAAGTCATTCAGGATTTGCTTTCACACATAAGTAGATCATGCCCTAGCATCAACAATTGTGGTCCTCAATTAATTGAGGTCACACCGAGAAAAAGACGAAGAAAGTTAGGTTTGTCGATCAATCACATCCACAGAAAAACACAAAACCAGACCTCTGAGCTTCAAACATGGCTAGATCTAACGAAGCGTGGTGAGATTCGAAGAGCTACGAGGGAGAAAGGGGAAAACTTTCGGTCTAGTAGCTGGAGCGTATCACAGCCTCAGGCAATACCAGAATGAATAGGATTCTGCGAACACCAAGTAGTAATTCGAGGAATAAAGTAGAAGCTCACCCTAGGAACGTTAAATCTAGTTTGAATAAACGAAATGGTACTGTTAAAGTTACTGGATCTGGCGTCTATGCAGAAATCCAAGGAAACAAGATGATTCTGAATATGTCTTGTAACAGAATGATTGCTATGTCCTCTGATAATTTGTGTGTTTCAAGTCGTGAATGTTGTGAAATTCGTGCTAAACCTAAGAAGAATAAATCTAAGAAAGATATTTGGAAACCAACAGGAAAGGTGTTCACTCAGATAGGATATATTTGGAGACCTAACCGTCGACCTCCTATTGTTAGGACATGCGTTGCCCTTTAACTAGATTACCTCTACTAATGAAGTGCCTCCTAGAAACCAATATTCTAGACCTCTGAATCACCCCAAACCTGTGGGTAAATTGGTATCTCACGAAACCAAGGAAGAATAAAGAAACTGAGTCCGTTAGCAAAACTAAGGTTAAAACCTATTGTCTGCTAACAAACAGGAACCCAGTAAATCCTGGGGATCCACAAAAACCAATATTCCATCTACTTCTCTGAATGAATGCAGGTTGTCCAAATCGTCCTCTGGTATTTGGATTCCGGTTGCTCGAAGCACATGACCGGAGATCGCTCTCAGCTCACCAATTTCATCAGTAAATTCTTGGGTACAGTTAAATTCGGAAATGATCAAGTTGCAAAGATAATGGGTTTTGGAGACTATCAGATTGGGAATGTTACTATCTCAAGGGTTTATTACGTTGAAGGACTTGGGCATAATCTATTTTCTGTGGGACAATTCTGTGATTCCAATCTTGAAGTGGCTTTTCGTCAACACACATGCTTCATTCGCAATCTAGAAGGTGTTGATTTACTGACGGGATCTCGAGGGGATAACCTTTATACTCTCTCTCTTGGGAATATGATGGCATCCTCTCCTATTTGTCTATTGTCAAAGGCGTCTAAAACCAAGTCTTGGTTATGGCATCGTCGTCTATCTCACTTGAACTTTGGTGCTATTAATCATCTTGCAAGACATGGACTTGTCCGAGGTCTCCCTAAGCTTAAGTTTGAAAAGGATCACTTATGTTCTGCATGTGCATTAGGCAAAAGTTCAAAGAAACCCCACAAACCTAAATCTAAGGACACCAATCAAGAAAAACTCTATCTGTTGCATATGGATCTGTGTGGGCCAATGCGTGTCGCGAGTGTCAATGGAAAGAAGTACATCCTCGTTATTGTCGATGACTACTCTCGATTTACATGGGTAAAATGTTTGCGATCAAAAGATGAAGCTCCAGCTTTTATTATCAACTTTTTGAAGATGATCCAAGTACGGCTTAAGGAAACCGTCCGTCGCATCAGAACAGATAATGGAACTAAGTTTGTTAATCAGACATTGCGTGAATATTATGAGAAGGTTGGCATCTCTCATGAAACATCAGTTGCATGCTCTCCACAGCAAAACGGTGTTGTTGAAAGACGAAATCGTACGCTAATTAAAGTAGCCCGCACTATGTTAATTTATGCAAAAGCTCCTTTATTTCTATGGGCCGAAGCGGTTGCCACAGCCTGTTATACCCAAAATCGTTCCATGATACGTCGTCGCCACGGCAAAACACCATATGAGCTTTTGCACAACAAACCTCCCGATCTATCTTATCTACATGTGTTTGGTGCACTTTGTTACCCAACGAATGATAGTGAGAATTTGGGTAAGTTACAACCAAAGGCTGATATTGGTATTTTCATTGGATATGCACCCACAAAGAAAGCTTTCCGGACATGGGATATGCCCCCACAAAGAAACTTTCGAATTACAATAGACGACCAGACGAATAATTGAAACTATTCACGTTGATTTTGATGAGCTGACCGCGATGGCTTCTGAACACAGCAGTTCAGGACCCGCTCTTCATGAAATGACTCCTGTATCAATCAGTTCAGGACTCGTGCCAAACCCTCCTTCTTCAACACCATTTGTACCACCGTCGAGATCTGACTGGGATTTGTTGTTTCAACCAATGTTTGATGAGTCACTTAATGTTGATTTACATGCACCAGAAGTCATTGCTCCTTATTCTGAAGCAAGTTGCACCTAACATGCATGTATAACGGTTCACCTTCCTTAACTGACCGTGATCAAGATGCACATCACCAGTAACTTCTCATACACCACCAAGAAACTCACACAGCCTAATTATTTCTCATGATGTTGAAGAAGATAATCATGATATTGAAAGTTCGCACATATGGGTAATGATCCGTACTTCGGTATTCTAATTCCAGAAGTTACTTCTGATCAATCTTCATCATCAGTCATTATTCATACAATTGTGCCTCCCGATCACCATGTTTCTGAACACAATAGCAAATGGACGAAGGATCACCCACTTGAGAATATAATCGGTGCTCTTAACAGACCAGTTTCCACACGACTCCAACTCCATGAACAAGCCTTATTCTGCTACTATGATGCCTTTCTAACATCAGTCGAAATAAGCTCACAAGCATACGGTTATGTCTATTAGGCCTATACGTGGCTTGAAATTAGACTTGTGAGTCCATTTAGGGTCCAATTAGGTTTAACTAGTGTGTACCCTTTTATACTTAT
>BQNB010186554.1:0-12116 GCA_026074375.1 Tanacetum coccineum
ATCAAATAAGCTAAAAAAGGATAAATTCATAAGCTAAAAAAGCGATCATCTTATTCACATCAAAACTAAATTCGTAGATAAATTCACATCAAATAAGCTAAAAAATGATAAGCTGAATTATAAGCTTATTCGTATCAAATAAGCTAAAAAAAGATAAATAAAAACAGATCGGATGAACTTTACCTGATGTTAATGAACTGAAGAAGAGATGATCGAGTTACGAAGGAGATGATCGATCGATTAGATGTTCGTGATGATAGATTTAGATCCGATGTGTTTGTGTGTGTTTTTAGTGTGTGTTAGGTGAGAGAGAGAGAGAAGGATAGATCTAAAAAGACGGGGTGTGAGTGATTGGATGTGTGGTTGGTGTGGGACGTGAAATGACCAACATACCCTCTGCTTTTTTTATTATTTTTCTTTTTTTTTAGTTAATAAGTGGGTTTTAATCTCAGCCCTTGGATCTTTTTGAATGGATGGGTGGAATTGGTCCCAAGTATCCAAGAAATAGAGGGTTTCTAATATAACCTGCCTCTAAATCTTATAAATTTTTTGAACATAAATTTAAGCAAATAAACTCGTAGGCCAGGGAAAAATAATTTTAAGCAAGCAGCCCTCGATTGTAAGCCCATAAGGCCATAATAATACCACAGGTCAAAGTCCAAACCTTGGCACCCAACCAAACGACCAAACCGTTAATTACGAGTATAAATACAAAACCTTGGCACCCAAGCAAACAAATTGATTATATAGCTTCAGACTCGCGTCGTTTTTCATATAAGGTTACGCTCAGTTCTCGAGTTTCATTTTCAGAAGAAAAGAAAGGAAAGGAAGGGGAACAAAAACATATTTGTGTTCTTGAGTTTTATTTTAATAAGAAAGGAAAAGAAAGGAAAGGAAAAGGAAGGAAAATTTGAAGGTTTTTTGTTCTAAATCTTTCCTCTCATATTTGGGCGGATTGGGAAGGAAAATGTTTATATTGACAAATTTACCCTCATTTCTTCCACCACAGAGAGTCTTCAACCACTGTGTAATCTTCATTTTTTCAAAATAAGAAACTAATAAAAGTCCTACTGCAAAATGACGCATCGTTTTTTTTATTTAGCGATTATTAGGGCTAGTGATTTCTTGGGCTTTCTTGGGTTTGCACATGGGCCAATTATATTCACGACATGGACCAACATATTTTTTATGCGCATTTTTACTTGTTAGTTTGATTAAAGAATATTTTAAATAAAAAGGTATATTAACCACAAATGACTTATTAAAAAAAATTAGATTAGTAGTAGATATTTTGTTTAAAGGGCATAAAAGTAAATTTTTATGTTTCTTTTCTTTCATTATTTCCTACTAATTTCAAACTCGAGAACACAAGGTGCATAGTAAAAAAAATTCACTATCTTTTCTTTTCCTTTTTTTTCCTTTGTTTTCACTCCTTTAATAACTCGATAACAGAGCATTAGTTTTACATATTCAGGGGTTACTATACAAAAATCTAAAGATAACATCCATTTACTACAGGTGTGCAGAATTTACGCACCTTTGCCATTTCGGCTATAACTAATTCATCCGACGTCAAATCAGGGTGATTCAATCGGCAAAATGATCACAAGACATAGGGCTACAACCTAGTATTTTTACTTAATACCCAGAACCTACTGATTTTGCCCAGATCTTATGTTTTATTAACGGATCAAATTTTGAAAACTATGAACTAGTTTAAGGTGTAATGGGTTTGCTATGGTTTTATGATTTTGGTTTAGGGTTAGATGAATTAGGGTTTTAGGATTAGGGTTTAGAATGATTTAAGGATTAGGTTTAGGGTTTAGGAGTTATGCATTGGGTGTTTGTACCTTGTGTTAAAGTGGTGGTAAGATATAAACATGATTTAGGAGATAAAATGACATAGTTTGTATTCCATGTATAATTGACTTGTACATTAAGCTTTAGAAGGTTGTACTATGGTTTAGGAAGGAAAAGATATTCAAAAGTTTAGCATTATAACTTGTACACATGCTTTGAACATTTGTACACTTGTTTTGACATGTAATTAGGGTTTTTGGAATAAACGTTAACGTATAATGCTTGTTTTAGAATAACGTTATAAATGGTACGTTAAATGGATAATGTACATGGTAAAAATGATATTTAAACATAGAATTGACATATTAGGATGCTTACATGATATAAACATAGATATAGATGGCATTGGTAGGTTGCGTGAGCTCGTTTACTTTAGGTACGTAAACTATGTTACATAATGAAATAAAGCGAAAAATTTTCCTGTAAAAAGGTGGTATATACTTTAATAGATGGATAGTACATTGCATCTAATTTAATAGATGGATATTTACATTGATGAAAATTACGGGTTGTTATATATTAAGTTTGTGAAGTGACGGAATTGCCCCAGACGGGAAGAAAACATAACGAAATTCTGGATGGAGTTAGGGTCAAAGGACCGATCAATTCATTTGTGTCAACTACAGGGACGTCTGGTGTAATTAACGTCGAAACATGACGAAACCTGCAATTTGGGTATAACCACAAGGACGATCTTTGTAATTACCTCTAACATTATTATCTTACGAGACTTCTATAATAAGTAGTTTTTAAGTGTATATTTTCATATCATATTGTCCGTGCTTTCATTTTATATTTTAATTCACGTTATTTATAATTTTAGCCGTATTAGTTTTTAACAATGTGAATACTTTTCTATAAAATTATATAAAACATTTAATATTCATATAGTTATAATGTTCGTGTACGCACAAGTTTTTACATTATATATTAATATCAATGATATTCATGCTTTAAGTTTAATATTTTCCCATTAATAATAATTATAGCCATATTTAAGTTTTAAACTATTGTAAGCACATGAAAAATTTATAAAAAAGAATAACATGAGTCGTTATTGAACATGGATATGAATTTTTTTTCCGGATATCTTTACTTGAACTCATAAAAAAGAATAACACAAGTCATTCGTATATGTACAAGCTCATGTGTTAATTCACATATCACAGTAACTTGTGATGTTATTTGAAATTTAGAATCCGTACATATACATTAATTTTTATCTATAATGACAATAATGTCTATTAATAATTAACAAAATATAAGCTGTGTTTTTTAAGAAAAATAATAAAGTATAGAAGGTATAAAGTATAGTGAGTATTTGTTAAATTTAAAAAGTTATTAAAGAAATAAAATCGATAAGTTTTAGAATTTATTTAAAAAGTTATTCTTATCGCATAATCGATTTTTTCTTTAATTTGGCCAAAAGAAGTAAACTTTTGACTTTCAATCAGTGAATTAGAAGGCTCAATTTTAACGCATGACAAAATGATGCACTCCTATCGATATAAACTTGAATTGCTTAACATAGCTTTTGCATTTTTTGAATATCTTATAGTATTATATAGGATGAAGTCTAAAAATACGCAATATAATTTATTAAAAAGCACAAAATACGTAACAAACTAAATCTATTACTAGAATTGCTAAAATACATTCAAATTTTCAACAATGTAGCTAATGTCACTGTCTGGTAACAAGTTAACCGGTTACAACCTTAACGTGGCATATTTTATTATTTATCTTTATCTACGTAGATTAAACAAAAAAATAGAACATAGTAAACCGATTAAATTGTTTGACCCTATATAATGTGAATTGACTACATCCACACTACAAAATTCACCCCTTTCATTACCAGTTTCTCAACAATTATTAACAAACACTTTTGAAACATTAATAATCACAAAGAAGACAATTGAGATTGTTTGAAATGTTATAAGGTATATTACATTTTAAATATTTGTTTAATTTTTTAGATCTTTAATTTTCCTAATTTTTAAAGCATCAATTTGAAACCCTAATTTTCAATTTTAGGTAATTCCATGGCTGTTTTTACTCTTAACTTGTATCACGATGGGGGTTTTTGTTCCAAACCCGCTTAATTACGTGGGAGGAGGGTTTAAAGTTGTTAATGATATTCAGTTTGAAGATAAGCGTATTGGTGACCTTTTCCAGGTTGTTACACGATTAGTGCTTAATCCCCCAAAAGGTTTGTACTATTGTCTACCTGGTACAACGCTAACTAGAGGTATTAGGCCACTAAAAATAGATAAGGATATGGAAGCATTTATTAAAGTAGGCTATGAAAATGGATTTAAGGTTGAATTGTATATTGAATTATATGACTATGATGTTATGGGAATCTCGAATAGTGATAATCTTCATAGGATTGATGAGAACATAAATGAACCTGATTATGTGGGTGAGGAATATGATGAAGATCCTGAGAACATAGATTTCCATGTAGAAGGGGAACATGATGTAGTGTTGGAGAAGTTGAGTATTGATGACCCTTTCTTAACAAAACTATTAGGGTAATTACTAATTTCATAAGAACTAGAGACAATCCTATATCCCCATTAAGTGGTAAATACATCCTTGAAGAAAATGATCCAGGTGATGATCTTATAGATGCTAAGTATAAGATCCAAAAGGGTGTTAGGTATCCTTCCTATAACCCTGAAGCAGATTGGGATGAGTTTCAACTAATACTTAGCATGAAATTTGAAAACCCACTACAATTAAAAAATGCACTAGCTGATTGTGGTGTCAAACATGGATACCAATTGTGGTATTATAGGAGTAACTATAAGTCTTTATTTGTATATTGTGGTAGAGGTACAAAGTTGGGTAGATGTGCTGGTAGGAGAGGAATTAATAATAAGAAAAAAAGTGTAGCAGAGGGTGATAAGGTGAGTGGAAAGAAAGCGGAAGAAGCTAGTGATAAGGTGAATGGAAAGAAAGAGGCAGAAGCTAGTGATAAGGTGAAAGGAAAGAAAGTTGCAAAAGATAGTCCTAAGAACCCTGTGAAATAGACAAGGATGGAGGTCTTATATGAACATAATGGATGCCTTGTTGAACACTATGGTAAACTGTGGGAATACCGACAAGCAATACTTGATTCAAATCCTGGTTCGACCTGTCACATAGTTTTAGATGTGCAGGATAATGGACAGAATCGCTTTCATAGGTTGTACATGTGTTTCAAAGGTATGAAGGATGGATGGTTATCTGGGTGTAGAAAGGTAATTGGAATTGATGGTTGCTTTATAACACACGTGTGTAAAGGTGAGTTATTGACTGTCATGGGAAAGGACGAGAACAATCAAATGTATCTGATAGCATGGGTAGTAGTTGATGTTGAAAACACAAACAATTGGTGTTGGTTTTTATCTTTATTGGCTGATGATCTACAACTAGAGGAAGGGCTTGGATTGACAATAATTTTAGATTCTCACAAGGTAACTTTCAATTCTTTTATCAATTTAACCCATCTCATACTTTGTATCACAATTGTTAACTATTTTGTATTTTGTAGGGTTTAATTGAAGCAGTGAAGACATGGTTGCCACAAGCTGAACACGGGCACTACGCACGTCATCTGTATGCAAAATTTAAAAAGAAATGGACTAGTCTACACTATAAAAGATTGTTTTGGGGTGCAACTACATTAACCATTAAGAAAGATTTCACAAGTAAGATGAGGGAGATAAGAGCACTAGATGAGGGGGCTTATGCATTCTTAATGGAAAGAGATCTTGCAACCTGGTGTAAGGCTGATTTCCAAACAGCTACAAGGTGCGCTTCTTATGAGAATGGAATTTTAGAGTCCTTCAATGCTCAAATACTTTCTGCTAGAGGTAAGCCTATAATCACTATGCTTGAGGACATTATAGTATGTATTATGCAAAGAATTTGGCATATGAGTAAGAAAGCTTCTGAATGTGATGACATAATAACTCCATCCATTAGAAACCATTTAGAAAGTTATATGGATAGTGTAGTATAGATGAAGGGTGGGTTTTGGTTTTTGTTTGGGTATTGTAGTAAAAGTGTTTTTGTTTGGTTTGTGAGGGATTTATTATTAGGTTTAATGTTGAGTGTATGTTGGGAATAGTTATGTTGTGTTGTGGGTGTTTTTATGGATGTTGTGGGTGGGGGATGTAATTCTTAAGTGGGGGTATAAGAATCTTTGAAACCTGTTTAAGCTATTTCCAAACACTTCAAGGTGCCTTCTTTGAGTCAATTAGAATTTGAGTCACTTCAATGCTCAAAGATACACAATTCACTTACATAGAGGTTAAAGAGACCTATAATCACAATGCTTGAGGACATCTAGAGTATAATATTATGAAAGAATTTGGCATTCATGTAGTATTAGATCTACATAGCTCTGATGTAGTAATCATAATAACTCGCCGAGTATTGGCCATTAGAAAACCAATCTTAGGGGGGGAAAGGTGTAATAACGGAAAAACTAAAATTTGGGAACGAGGGAGTTGGGTACCAAGTTTTGAAGTCTAAAGAGGTGAGTGGCATATGGGGGTTTGAAAGTGTTCGTAGGATATAATGGATGTAGTGTGTTAGTGTGTGGTACCCTATGTATAAGACAAATTCAATAGTTAGCTTGCAATTTATCTTTGTCTCTCACTTTATTGTTAAATCAATATTGGGTATCTTGGGGTGATGTAGGCGATAGAAAATATTCAATGGTTATGTTTATTGGTGCAGTTTCTCTATTTGGTGGTATTTTGGGGGAGTTATTAGGTGATATGTGGTAATCAATACTGACACAATTGTCAGACACTACGCGATGAGGAGCCTAGGAAGAACAGGATCAAGCACCCTTATTTGAGCTAGATGGATTCATACACATGTATAGTGTAGAATTGGAAGGGTCATGATCTTGGAGCAAAGTGTTAAAGGCAAAAGGTCATATTTCAACAAATTCTGTGTACTAGATCTGAGAGATCTGGGATAAATAAAACTGATAAACCGACAAGGCCACAAAAGAGAGCGCGTTCTTGCTTTAGTTTCTTACTGACAAGAAGAACAAGAAAAGATGGATTGGTATCAATCTATGGTTGCAAAACAAACAAAAAGAAGTAAGGAAAGTATAGTAAGTAATATGGTGGAGAGGTCATTTGTAAGTGGGTAAAGGGGACTTGCAATTACCTGGTAAGGACTGCAATATAGTGGATAAAGGGCGCGAGCGAACTAGTGTGTTCTATAGTCTACACAGAGGGAGAATAGGACATGAAAAGTAAGAAAGAGAGAGCGAGTGTCTGCAATAATGTGTGAGCGTGAGTGGTTCTGGCATAAACCCCACGCAAAAAAATGGGTGTCTGCAAACCATATGTATGAGGTGGTTAGGTGGCAATGCGGTGCGTTGGCTTAAAGATAAAAAGTAGTCTACCAAAAATGGGTAGAAGGTCTCAAAGCATGAGGGGTGGGTCTACTCTACTTACTGCCATGGGTAGGTGGTTGAGGCTCTGGCTCAACATAGAGGATGGAGAGTATGTTGAGGATCTTTGTGTCAGCGTGTCTGTGAGGACACAAGTTGATGGATTTGGTGCTCTTTTGAGGCTGGTACATGATTATGAGTAGTATGTTTGCTGCATAAATTTCCCTTACTAGGTCCGTAGTAATTGGGTCACATAGACATATACTAACATAACAAGACAGTGAAACTAAGCAACTATATTTCGTTATATCGCATCAGGCGTGTATACTGGGGGAGAAGGCGGGGGGCATGTATTACAAGTCTAGAGCAGTGGTACTTGTACATTGTGGGGGGGGGGGGGGGGGGGAGCGGGGGGGGTGAACTGTAGGGGGAAGTACGAGTGGAGGGAATATATATTTAACAGCAGATGTTAATAAGAGTTTGGTAATATCATGAACTGCTAGCAAAACACACACACACCAATTAAAGATAAAGATGCTACGCATGAGGTGATGTAAATGATCGTTTGGGGAAATGGCTTAATGCCAGTAGATTAAGACTTGATTCCTGAGAGGAAATAATGGAATAATTTATCCATAACTAGTTTATATGGAAGGGAGACAATGAGAGAGCACAGAGAGCGAACTAGGCGCTTCTGGTAAAGTCTACATATGTGATGGGGTGATATATCTATAAACATTTGGAAGATATGTAGTTAATGAATGATGGAGATTGACATCGGAATAGGTCATTTTAAAAAAGGTGAGTGACATTATACTCAACGTAGGTCATTCTGATGTGTTCAGAGCCGTCTTAGTGCGATAGCTATAGAACACGCTTGTCACCTTATAGGTTTAGGAAAAAGTCGCTGTAACTTACTGATGAAGTCTCTACCTTTAGGGCAACCAAATACATTTATATAGACACTATTGTACAGATGTTGATGGGACATAGGATAGGATTTGTATGTTTATCTCTATATCAATTTTGTAGGTTGGGATATTAGGTTGATGGTACTGGAAGACTCCTAACATAAAAGGTTAAATCTCTAATTTAGCTGTGAATTTTGTTTAACATAATTTTGTATAATAACTCGTTGTGGTTTCGATCCTTAAAATTGATAGACATTGTCTAAACTTAGCATAACTGTTTGTAATAACCCTAGTGGCTATGTGAATCAATTAAATCTTTTGCCTATAGAATCTATGCAATTTTAATGCCTATTATGTTTTGTTTAAATGGACTAGTGTCCAAGTGCAATTTTAATGCTATCTATCTGTGCAATGCCTATCTATAAATCAAAAAACATTATGTGACATTTGTGTATCTATCTGTGCAATGCCTATCTATCTGTGTAATTCCATTTTAATGCTATTGTGTTATGTGTTGCTAAAATAAGCTTGTCTTACTGCAATAAACACTAGTTTCAAAAGATGATAGATTACATTACAAACTTCTTTGTTCTGATACAAAAGTGATAATACATTGTCTAATACATTCAAAAGTGCTAATACATATTCATAAATTTTAGGAGTAGCTAAACTTATTCATACATCCAAAAGTGCAAACAGACTAAACCATTTACAAAATTCATATCTAACACAATAAGACAATCCAATGTAAGGGCACATAACTACAGAAGGACAACAAACAATAACAAGAACATTAGTACACACAAAATAAAAACAGTAGAAAGTACAACATCCTACCTAGCAACGACCGCATTGATTTTGGACTCCTTTCTACGCATGTCCAACCATCAGTTGATGTGGAGTCGTAGTTCTTCTTCCAAGCTGCAATCCTTTTGTTCAGACGTTTCAATCGAGCCGCTCTCGCTAGTTTGATTGACCCTTCAGAGGGTTCAACAAAGTCTCATATTGCTCTGATTTCATACCTCACATACATCTCAGTAGGAAATACGAATTATACCAAATGCACTAACTAACTTACTACCATCAATCCAATAATAGCATGATGTGTTTAAAAAAGCTTTTAATTTTATAATGATTGAAAATACCAATTTTATTATAGGGAAACACACAGGTAAAAGTATAACCCACGTATATAGTATAATCTTTTTTAGGTAAGACCAGGTCGTCCACATGGATTTGAGTAGTGTTCAAATAATCAAGAAGAAAATAGACTTTAACAACTTTGAAAATAACTTTTGTTTTACCAGTGATAATAAAGATGACTACTCGGATAGTTGAGAATAATTTATAAGTAGTGGTAATGATTAAGACCTGATGGAACTTTTAACTTATAAAAAGGATGTCTCGTAAGAAAATGTTTTCACAAATTAACATAAGACTTATATTTAGTTGGCTAGACCAGATGTGTCACGCAGGAAAATGTCCCGGATAATTATTATATCAAGCATAATTTTGTTATCAATTTATGAAAGTGGATTTCTCGACACAGACGATAAAGACCATAGACAAATCTTTAAAACCATATAGATCATAACGGGTCTTTCGACCTATACCGATATGATTATATAATCTAAGTTGATAAGCAAAACCGACAAGATAAGATATAATAGGTGCAACATAAGCTTGAGATTAATGAGATCATAATCATACCAAACACTTATTTATTATCATAACTTCACCGAGTAGTCATGAGAGAATTAGCCTCTCATGGCTATGTAGTTCATAACATAACTTGATTCAACAAGAAACTTCATTATTTTAATAAACTAAGATGGTGTTCTTCTTCGTTCTTGGTTGTTTGATCTTGAATCTTCAAAAGGTATGGTGTTTCTGCTTGGGAGAAGGGTTGGAAAGGGTTTAGGATATCATAAGGGTGAGATAGAGTGTGTGTGATATGAGGGAAATGAGTATGAAGAATGATTTTGTGGTGAAATTTATCTCCTATTTATAGGCTGGTTTTGGGATGAAAGTGCGACGCATAATTTTATAGTACAGTCCACATGAGGTGGTTTATTGTGAGGGGGTAATTGAGGCTGTCTAGTAATGCGTTTTTTTTAGGACACATCGTATATCTTTTGTAGGGCCATATTGGGAGAGTGGCGAGTAACATGCGTACTACAATCACTTTGAGACGAGTCTTCAATATCTTTGACTTGATCTGTAGGTGCGGCTCTGTGTCTCGTTTGGGGAATGATATTGCGCGTTCCTGCTTATAGAATGTTGACCTGTTACTTATTTATGGAAGGTCGAAGTGTATAGAGTTATTGAATCTTTGTTATTATTGAATGGGCCAGAGATGTCTATCAAGTGAAACGTCATCGCAGATATTATCATTGCATATGTAAGTATCAGAAAGTTAACAGAAAATTGAATAAAATATTGTATAAATAAACACAACTAAAACATGTATATATTTGGCGTTAATCAAATCCTACCATACTTAGCTATTGCTGCCTCAAGGCACATCAAGCGAGATAAATATATAGTTTTATATTACAGATTAGTCTGGAGTATAATTTAGTTGGTGAGCAGAAGGTTGCATTTTTGTTTTAAGGCTGCAGAGACATATATGCTCATAGGAGATTCTACGCGTCACTTGGGGAATGTGTTTTGGGAAATGTGTTTGATTTAAAAATTCACTCAGCCACTCAGATAGGGTTTATATATTTTTGTGAAAACACTCAATTTGCACAGACATAATCTAGACAGCTACCTTAGGCTTGTACTTGACACATAAACCTGACCAAAGGGCGAAACTTGATACTGATGCGAAAGCATATACTAATCTTCATGTGTCGAGACTTAAGCCTTTATTTGAACTACTATATATATTTTCTTCTTCTTTTTTTTCTTTTTTTCTACGATAATCATAACTAAGGCTTGGCACAAAACTTCTTCTTTTAACTTCAACTTCTTTACTTAGGACTTTTAGCAATTTAGCACTAAAGGGAGCACTTGCAAGAACAGAGACTTGCGGGATTCATATCATATGATTAATCAGGATTCGGTCTAGTAAATGATGATCAAGCACAAGTTCTAGAGCTTTTAAATTACCGGCTCGCTCAAATATAATTATCAACCAATACCATTGCTCTAGAAAAGGCGACAAAACCACATATACACATCCATAACGATGGAATAGATACATATGATTGCTCACTCCTTAACTCGAACAAGCTAAAGGCATCAATTATCTTAGGCACCAAAAGTGGGTACCTGAATATTCTAGAGGCTTATAATTCTCACAATTTAGTGGACTAGGTTGTGCTAGCTATAGTGTCAATCCGGTTAGATTTTCCTTACTAAGAGCATTTTTAAATTTTTGAAAGCATATATATAAATTTTGATTTTTTTTAGAAAAATTTTTAACAAGGCAAACATGGAGGGATATGATTAATTTTTCCTATTTGGCTCCCCTCCACACTTAAGTTGAACATTGCCCTCAATGTGATAACTGATAATAGAGATAAAATAAGGAAAATTAAGGGAAAACGGTACTTCCCGGGGCATATAGATATATAACTGTGAGAGAGCTATCCTTGAGCAGACTTCATAATTTTCCAAAATCTTTAAGCTATATTACCTGCATAAAAGGTAAACATACAAAAGCACATAAAAAGGAAAATATTTTTGTTTTTTTAGAAAAAAATAAAGGATATGACAGAAGAATAGAGGAGGGACTCCTCCACACTTAAGTGAAGCACGAGTTGCCTCCCGAGAAGCGCTTAATTTTTAAGAGAGTCGTTAGCTAGACTCGAACTTGATGAGTCATTATTTGGTTAAGAAGGGAGTGACTTTGATAAGTGCTTAATTGTATATATTAATTACCCGGGATTTTGCCAAATAAAAGCCAAGAAAATGCCAAAAGAATAGAAAAA
>BQNB010186556.1:0-12116 GCA_026074375.1 Tanacetum coccineum
TACACTTATACTATTTAAGAAAATAGATAAGTAAAATAACAATGCTCAAATAATAGATATTTATGAGTATACTTCGGTAATCTATCCGGTAACCTCAAATTTTCTAGTTTAGATTGTATAGATTATAGGTAAAGTCACGTTCTCATTACGCTAAACTATTTAGAGAAGTTTTATATTTTATAAAGTCATAAGATATGTTTTTCGTCTTTTAGTCGATTTATTAAAATAATAATATTTTATTATTTCGTCTTTTTGTCGGGTTTTTAAGAAAGTAGAAAATTCGTAAAATATTCTAAGTATAATATTTTTATAAAATTTCGGCATGACTCGTTCGTTCATAAAACTTTTTCTAAGGTTTTAAACCTTATTTTTCAAACATTTTCCCTAAAACCAATCAATTCCGACAAAAATTACAAAATCTACGTTTTCGTAACAATTTATCAAAATACATTTCTTCAAAAGACTAACTTAACTACACGGGTGTAAATCGTTCATGTGTTTAAATGACTAGTTTACACTTATTGGGCCTTAAGGCCCAATAGTAGTCCAATATGTTATTACAAGTTATAAAACCCAATTTAGGCCCAATACTAAAGCCCATTAACAAATATAAATTAGATGAGTAAGCCACAACACAAGCCAAGGCTCACGGACCAAGACCGAACCACAACAAGGTCCACAATAAGCCGCGACTTATTGGGCCTTATAGGGTCGTGAGCCTCATAAGCTCAAAACAAGTATGTTTAGCTTTTTAATAAGCTAATAAGCTACGTAGTTCCTTTAGATATCAAAATAGGCTATCAAAATAAGCTATAAAAATATGACAAAAGAAGTAAATAATCAAAGACACTTCCTTTTTGATCCTTGTGATTTTCGAACCATATAAGCCCAAAATAAGCTTACTAAAGCTTATCAGTAACCCAAATAAGCAATAATCTATAATAAGCAAATAAATTTTCTTCGCCAACGCAACCATTATATTAAAATGACCAACCCTTGTTCCCTCTTTTCTTTGAGTTCGAACCTAAACGCACCCTGGTTTCGTACGTTTTTCGTGTTTGATTTTTTTAGAAGACAGGCCGTACAACTAACATCTATGCATCATTTATCATTCAAAAGTACAAGAGTTTTATGAAATAAAGTGACTTACAAAAAGGGTTTTGAAGACGAGATCGACACGAAACCGAACAACCCAAACGTTGTTTTTGTATACCCACTCCTATTAGAATCAACCCGGTACGCTTAGACCTTCATGTTTTTGATCAAAGTTGAGAAACAAATATGTTTGTATGTGTCTTGTGGATCGGACGAACACAAAAACAGAGGAGGAGATGTGTGTGTTTTCAAAATGAGGTGAAGTGTGTATATTTTGGAATCAAATGGGACAAATAGGAGTACCAAGGGAACACACTAACTAAAATCAAGCCTTGTGGTTCTCTTATGGGGTTCGAACCGGTGGTGGCATCCTAGGGGCATCCTAGGTACCTTCCGTCACTTTTCGAGTTCACTAATGCTCCCAAATCGTGATTTAAAATGTGTCCTGAAGTTTTCTAGTATTTTTATTGGATGTAAAAATACTTTTACATGAACTTAGAATATTCACACGACATGTTTCATAGTTAGATTACTTTAAATTAAGTATTGAACATTTACGGACGTGCTAAAATGCGTTGGTTGACATTCTGAGCCGTTTGCGGGACAACCTCCCGGATAGTGATCAAATAAGATTGTAAACCTTTATAAAGGTTTAATATATGAAATAAAAAATTTATTGACCAATGAAAATGTAGATTGACTACCGTTAACACGGTAATTGCTAACGGAAAACGATAAATGTCAGAAAGTCAAAGGACTTAAATAGAACATTTCATGACTAGAAAAATCCGCAAGGGTTACATCAAGCAAATCAATTATTCCAATAAGTTTGATTAGAGTACACGTGTATTCATTGAAGGGTTAGCGCGCAAATAATAATGACGTGCAAAACCATATTGTGCGTAGAGTAGATTTTCATAAAACAGTATTCGAAGGTTCATTTTCGTAATATCGTTACCTATGCGTCTCTTTTGAAAATTTCCTCTCAATTAAATAAAACTATATGAATTAACCCATGGAAACAAATGACCGACTAATCCATATAACCTCAAAATGAAAACAACCTCACATCTCCTAGTATTTTTTTGTAACAAAGGCCTTTGTCTAATGTTTTTTTTAACAAAGTTCATGAACATATCAGATCTACAAATGAGCAAAATCAAATGGATAAAGAATAATGACATTCAAACCCAAAAGTAATTCCATCAGTTGGCACTGCCTTCCTCATTTTTCCGCCATTTATAGTTTGACAAATAAAGAGTTAGAGTCGCATGTATGAGAAGAAAAGTAGATAATAGGAGAGTGATCACTAATGCAAAGAAATATATGTGACGAAGAGGGTGGATGAGCGAAGTATGAGAGATAGATTAGGGTATATGTTTATTGGGTTTGTGTTTGTGAACGTGGTTGCTTTTGTTACTTTTTCACATTTAGAGTACAAATTGAGCTATCGTGCTCGTGTCGTAAGGAAAAGTGGTGTCACATCAACATTTTTTTTCATAACACCATAATCTCTCACAACACAAAAAACACCTCTCTCTCGTATCAAGTCGCGCCGTCGGGCAAAAGAAAAGAGAAAAAGACAAAAAAAAAGGGACAACACCAAAAAAACCACTACAACAAAAGCCCCTTTCCCCAGCGCGTTTTTCCCCAGCGACTTATGTCGCTGGGGAAAAGTCACTAAACGACATGGGCGTCATTGAGGCCTCAAGACGCGGGAAAACGCGGATCTACGGTGTGGGTGTTGGCGCCGGTCGGGGGTGGCGTTTTCAGAGAAAAACACGACTGAAAACGTATGTTGGTGTATAAAAAGTTCCCAAAAACTTTTTAAAAAATCCACAAAATTGGGTATATTGGTATATAAAAATTTATGCACTAACATACGATCTTATGGAATTTTTCAAAAATTATGAAAACAAGATAATTTCTATATATTTTTTTCACATATATTTGTTTTTATCTGATTTTTACCGTATTAGTTGGTATATGCGATCATCTCATACCGGTGGAAAACATATGATACACAGTAAAAGATCATTGTAAGGGTGCTTCTGGGGTCACGACCAATGTTGAGAATGCTCATCAAGAATCAAAAGTCTTTTAGTGACACACCAAAAAGTGTCAGAAAAAATGTTCAAAAAGTGTCACTAAATGCCCTATTTTATTCACCATTCACTTACAAAGAGTCATTAAAGTCCAGGCGGTAAAAAGTTATAGTGACACCTTTTTCTGACACTTAAAATGTGTTGTAAACCATGTTAGAATTAGTTCTTAATATAGTTTATACCGTGGCTACTTTTTATTCTAGATTAGATATTAAGCTAGTTTGAGATATTTCTCACACATTACTATGTGTCCTTATATGCTACTAGTAATGTTGAGATGCATTTCCTCTTTTACACAGGAGCTATATTTTATCAAAATAAACTAGCAATTAATACAAATAAAACGAGATTAAATCACATATTTATTATTTTCAATCATATATCTGACTATATATAGTATTTGCCTAAACAAACATGAAACGAACTTCTCTTTATCAAGTAGGAGATGCAGTACAATGATTATCGCAAATCAACCTAATGTAACTTGTGTAAGGAAAAGAAGACAAACGGGAACCCATTGTACAGAAAAATTTCGAGTTCACAATTTCTGCATCAATTGTGCTCACTATCTTCATGCATATGCGATCACATGACGTTGGTTTTCTGAAAAGGTGATTGTTTGTGTAGGTATTCCTTCATTGCTTCTTGATATAGCGACACTTGGAGATCAACTGGGATGCTCCATCAGACTAAGGATCAAATACCAATAGTTTGTTGAAAAGCCACCGGCATTAGGGACATGTTAAACAAATAATCCTAGTTTTACAGAAGGACAAGCACCATCCATATGCCCAAAAAAAATTAGTGGCTTTCTCTCACCACATCATTACATCAGTTAGAGTCTAGTAAATTTTATCCACCAGCTGCAACACAAGTTACGGATTAACCTCTTTCTAAAGTTCACGCAATGTGAAATTCAATCTTTCCTCGAAATAGAAATATCTCATGGCATGTTTTCTGATTTCTTGAAGTCCACATCCTTTATCAAGATAACCTCAAAAAAGGCCACTAACTATTGGTACTACGTACTAGATCACAAAATCAAGTACGTCCTCAATGAAAAAGAAAACAACAAAGAGGGGAAAGCACCAGTGGTGCACATATCGAGTAATATTCCTTCCCATCAAGCACAAACCTACCTCAACCGCAATTTTGGACCAAACATCTTCACCAAAAGAAACGTACATTACTAACTCAAAATTTAGGCCACGCACACTTGAAGGGCCTTTCCAATCAATCGGACTCTCGAGTCCAACTTGATAAACTGCAAAGTATGAACTCGACAAAAAGAACAGACTTGTAGGAGACCATATCGTTACAGGAAAATCTAATGTTGCAATATCACAAATCAAAACCGTGTACTAAGAGCTAACAAACACGTAGGTTTAAACGCATATATGCTCACATAAATCATGTAACAAAGACTAAATCGTTGTTAAAAACCTACAGGTCTTTTTTCCATTCCATTCACAGTCACTGGTACAACTCAATTTATTCGCTGAATATCAGATCCATGTAACCTTCTTATATTTTTCTAGACATTTTATCGAATACTAGTATTACAATATACGACTAATCGTTTATTCTCCAGGCATTTGATCGATACAGCTTGGTATGCGCTGTTACAATTCTATTAGACATTCTATCAAACGCTTGGATGTGTTTGTCATAAGTATCACTTAAGCATTTTATCAAACACATACTGTGAACCCTATTTTATACTAGTAACAAAGACTGTAAAAATCAACAACTTACAAACCTAACAAAGATTCTATCAAAACTACACTCAACATCACATTATCGCAAAATAAGCAAAAGAAATAAATTAATCTGTACGAATTGCATGTTAATGCGTTTGCCCTGAGAGAGTAGTAACGATCTACCTTCGTTCTTCCCTTTCTTTTTTTTTTTTTCAATAAATCTATAAGTAAGCTTTGATTGCAGGTTAATCGATAGCCCTAACGAATTGATTGCCAATCTTAGTTGATTTTCATTGTTGTGGTAGTGTGTGGAAAGAGTGACCGATTCGAAGGTGGGGAAAAATGGGGCTGGAAAGTGAAATGAATGAAAAGGGGAAAGTGTTTATATGAAAATGGGAGTGGATAGTTTACATAAATAAATATTACTGCTAGTTTACATAAATAAAGTTTTTAGAAAATTTAGGAATGTTTTATAAAATTTTAGTAAAGTTTTTACGTAAGTATTTTGTAAAAAAATTTAGTAAAAAGTTTTAATGACTTTGTAAAAAAAACAGCCTTATATTTACATTTTTCAACAAGTAAGGTTTAGTATAATAGATCGTGGAAACCTAGGACCTGTAATGGACGAATCGGTTATTCCGCGTCTTGCGGTCCGTCATTTTCACTCAATTTTGGTTCTATCTTTTTATTTTTTTTTTTTTATTTTTTTACTTTTTTTGTATTTTTTTTTTTATCTTTTGGTCCGGTCAGTCACGTTTGATATTATGCTTTGTTAGATCGGCCAGGACGTCGATGACTGACTGCACCGGAACGAAACGGTCACGGAGTGAACATTTCTGGTCTGTGTTTTGGACCCAAATCGATTTTTGTACGGTACGGTTTCGGTCTCGTATTTTGGATCAAAATAAGTTGTTTTGAACCGAATCCCTCATAAGGCAAAAATAAATGATGATACAGCTAGTTGATCAAGTCGCTCATGGTCGATAAGTTGGGTTGATACAAATTTGGATGCTATGAGTATAAGGGACGAGTAAGGCAAACTCGATGACGAGTTTTTTTTAAGTGGGAGAGAATGATGCGGTTTAGGAAAATGGAAAGTCACAATAAATTTCTTGTTTGACAATAAATTGTGATTAGTAAAGTATTTATTTTTTAATTAGTTATAAATTTAGGGAAAATGAAAGGTCTCTAGGTTTCCTATATATATTTGGTATTTTCTTTGTAATGGTAAGATATCTTTGAGTTTGATAATAAAAAGCTTTTGCTTTATTCTTGGCGGTTTTTGCTAAGATTCTCTCAATAATCGGTATTCATTTGAATCAACGATTGTTGGAGTTTGCCTGATTATCGGTATTCGTTTGAATCAACGATAGTTGGAAGATTGTTTATGGTATTCGTTGGAATCAACAGATTCAATTTGTTATCTCATTTTTTCACTACATCACTTCTCGAACTAGTAAATATACTCGAGCTGAGTAGAGTAGGTATAAAAGTTGTGAATGGTTTCAGTAAGTATTATTTGATCACATATTTACAATACATGTATCTGCTTGAAGTGAATATCCTTAACTTATTATTATATTCCTGTAAAACAAGAGGTAGAGAGCGCAACATGAATTAGACCCTTTGGTGGGCTATAACTTTTTCCGTATTATCCACAATCTTGCTGGTATCCTGAGTCTTTTGGAGCTCCATTTCATCTTTTACTTTCTTGAATTTAGCTGAGTCTGCTAGCTCTTCGACTGTTTTTACAATGCCTCCTATCCTAGACGCAAGTTCGATCAGCAACGAAACGAAAGTCACTAGTGGGATTACTTCTAGCAGCTCAAGTTTCTTGTTTTGCTCCTTGTGTGATTGAATCAGTAAACCAGTTAGGGATTTTAAGTCATTTTGTAAATCTTCAACAGCCTTCTTCATTTCATTAGTCGTTAAATCAATTTGAGCTGCATGCGTCATGGAAGATACAGTTGTTGATAGTTCTCTTATAACATTGGATGAGCATGAGCTTAGCCTCAAGCATGATGAACTGAAATGTTTTCTTATTGTCTCCGGAACCTGTTTGTAACGATAATTTATAAACTTTACCACAACCTCATGTAGAAAAACTCAAGCAACTGAATTACCTACACTTCGGTTTACCTGATTTCTAGTATCCATACAACTAATGAGTATTTCAATGCAATAAGCACAACTGCGTGATGATGAGCCTATTTTAACGTAATTATTCCATGGATGCCTGAAATTGAAATGACCATGAGCAGGCTCCCATCTAGCAAAATCTGCCTGTAACAATATAATTAAACCATCGTCAACTCATAACAAGATGAAAATAATAAAAAATAAACACACATATATATTTTTTTTGGGGTCATCACTCATCACCAGGGAATATCTATGAATGAATTCGTACCATAGATTCTTCAGTGGCTTTTGAGTTTAAAACACATTTATAATCATGCAGTTTCTTCTTGGAATCTTCATCACCATTACTAAAATATTCAGCTACACAGGCTGTGTACAGTTATTCATGCAACAAAAATATTACTATAAGTATATATATTTCCATTCAATGGAGTGAAAATGTATTATGTTAAAATAAAGTACGTACAGTCGAGTGAATTTGCGAGATTATCCATGTTACATAGGATGAGAAGATGGAGCTCGATACCAGCCCAAACCGGACACACAAGCATGCTAATGATAATACACAATGCAGTCCCTAAGATGATTGTCGATAGTCTTTGCATGGCCACATCCACGAGTTTCTCCACACGATACCCAGAGATTAATACCAGACCATAAGTGAGAATAAAGATGGTGCATCCATAGTCATACCGACTTTTCACTAAGGGAATGAATCTTGAGAAAGTTGTAACTGAAGCTGTAAAGGAAAATAGTACGTAGTAATTAATTAGGCCATGCATATTCAGCTGTTAAAAAAATAAGGCATGCATATTCACTTATTCAGCTGTTAAAAGATATGGCCATGCATATTCAAGATAATATCTATGATTCAACTTCAAATTTGATGAAAATTAGTTTTACCTATTATGAAAAGAGATATTCCCATGATGACAGGCTCAAATCTGTGTCCTGATTGGCTAGCAACCCAATATACGCCTAGCGCAAGAAATCCCCCAAGTAAAGTTGCACAGATTCTGTTTACACACTTATAGAGAGTTCCACCTACATAAATATTAACATGTTTTTCACTTAAAATCGTACTCTGCCTTAAGAAGTAGAAAAGAAACAAACTTTAGGCACTTTTCCTCTAGTTTATGAAATCTCATTTTGTGGGTTTCGGTTTGATGGTTTTGTTTACGTACCAACAGTGTACTCGAACACGACAACAACAGTCATAAGGGCCCAAAGACCATTGCCACCAAAACCGTCATATAAAGATCTTATATAGTAAAACAATGAAACAACAGTCAAAGTTACCCCAACTTTAAGACAGTGAAACACTTTTCTACGGTCATCTAACCCTATAACCCATGCCATTTCCATCAACATCCAGACCCTCATCACAGATCTTATAAACAATCCCTTCAATCTATCACATACTTTCATAAGTCTAGACTTGCTCTCATGCTCCAAGAATTCTGATGGCCCATAACGAATCTTTATGATACAATCAACGCCGTTTTCGTTAGCCATTTTTGCATGCAGGAAATGATACAAAACTATCTGCGATTCTATTTTTGTTGTTGTTTATAAGTGATATTTCCCACCCATATAAATAGAATATCTCCATTCATGTCAAAGAATAATTAATCACGAAAACTAGAAACTTTTTGTATTGATAACATGCACGATCAATGGAATTACATGTATCTTCTGTGGCAGGTTGGGATAGGGTATGACATATGCCATCAACCCTATCTATCTTTTGCTTTCTGTTATGCAAATTCTTAAACAAATTAAGCACTAGATTTATGCAAAAAGCAAGTTTTCAAAGAAATAGTTAAAGTCATTAAGCATTGGTCTTACATATGTTAAAGGAGCATGAATAAAGATCAAGGGATATCTGACAATCCTTTTGCATCTTTTGATTGATAAAGACAGCATCATAGAGTCGACCCAATCTCCGTCGATCGTGTAGACTGAATCTCGGTCCAATATAAAATTGCCACCCCGTTCCATTGTATTCTTTGCGAAAGGAAGAAGAAAGTCAAGTCACGATGACTCATGAATGCATGGTACCTTTTCAAAGTTTTTGTTTTCGTGGGTCGTTCAAGATTTTGAATTTCTTTTTCATTGGTATTGGAGCACCACCTATTCAACCTTTATGCACTACGTAGTAGTTTGAAACGAAAATCAAGCTATTAAAAATCTGTTTTGTGATATCTCTAGCAAATGCACTTTAGCATTACAACACATGAAAAAAGCTTATTAATTAAGGCCTAAATTGTTTATTCATGGTAAACTTTTCTGACGTCATGCATATATGGTCAGATACCGCCTTCCTCCCACACAGACAATACTTGCAAAGTTGCCAGTGCCACTACCTACAAATAAAGTATTAGAGTTAATTACAACTTTAGTCCCCGGAGCATATACCAACATGCAGGTTTATTTAGGAGTTTTTTTGGTGACCATATTAGTTTGAAAAAATAATTAACAAAGTATGTACTTTAAAAAGTATTTAGACAAGTACTTAACTTTTTTCTTTTTTCTTTTCTTTTCTTCATACAGAGATAATATATTTTTTAGCAGCAAACCAAGTCTCCTACATCTGTTATCATTAAAGATATTTGATCTATTATCAAATCCAAAAAAAGAAAAGATTTAAAAAGGTAGCATCGTCTTCCTCTTAATGTTCCCGTCTCCTACGTCGGTGTCATTGCCAACTCTGTCACCGGTGAGGTGATGACTACGCCATAATTCTAACATCATCACTCGGATATACCGATGACGAGCAAAATAAAACATGGTATTTCGAAATACCGATGACGTCATGCTGATTGAGAGAATCATCACTCGGATATGCCTTAGGAGCTATGGCGAGTCATGACGTTTTTTAAGCCGTGACTTACAGCGCCACAAAAAATATGAAAATATTTATATCATATTTTAAATATATTGAGTTTACATAAAGTGTCATACATAATGAATAATGTCAAGAAACTATCTTTGCATGTATTCTTTTTCATTTCTATAAAAACGATTTTTATCAAAATTTGCATTTAAAAAGCCTCCACGCATCATGCCTTATCGCGCCTTATCACGTTTTTCACTTCTCATCTCACGTCACGCCTTAAGCCTACGTCTTGGTCTATTGCGTAGCGTGGAGGTCATGCATCGCGCCTTTACGAGGCCTTAGCAGCGCTAAGGCGTGCCTTTTAGAACCATGCATAATATTCATCATGAGTGATGGCGTCGCGAAATCGGCATCATTATCATCATCGCTAATGAAAGAGTCCGCAATAACGAGGATGATCGAGATAAGGATGTCTATGCAAAAGAAGACGATGTGTATTAAATGGGTGAATAACCAACTTTCGCCTGTTTTATGATTTTAAAAAAATATAAAAATAGTTACTTAAGCAGTTTATTAATTATTTTTAAAACTACATATTTTGTTAATTACTTTTTCAAACTACTGTGGTCACTTAAGAAACTCGTTTATTTAGCCCATAAGAAACTCGTTTATTTAGCCCATTGATTTTCTTTTGCACTCTTAGTTAAGAAAAAAAAAAGAAGTTATTATAAGGAGCATAGCTTGCTACTTGTTTGTCTTTCATCACTATGTAAATAATAAGTTATTATAAGTTTCGATTTGTCTTAAAAAATTAAAATCTATGACTACATCACTCTTTTTATAAATGTTAAAGCCAATTGATCGAATTATGTCTAATAAGACCTTTTGGGCTTATAATTGTTTCAAATCAATTGTTCACATACTATACTATTATTATATATATGGAAGAGAATTTGATGAAGGTTACTAAAATACTAAATTACCTTGTCAAAAAAATTATTATTACAAAACATGAATAACACATTAACTAAAAGGGTAGTAAATTTTGCAAAACTTTAACCCACATCACACTTAATTTTATATGAGGGATGTTATCTTGCATAGTATCGTTTGCTCACATATCAAAGGACACATCCCATTCTCCATCTAAATATGATTAATGACTAAGATTAAGGCCCGTTTGGTTTGTTGCTCGGAATCACAATGACTATGAGTTTGATAGATTGATGAAATATGAATGGGTTTAAACAAATATTATAATATTTCAATTTATTGTTATTATATTGTTTATTAATTATGTTGGGCCTACATGAAAAAAGAAAAAAGTAATAAACTATTTTAATTTGAGATGTAATGTGAGAGAACAAATTAAAATAAACATAATTAATCATGAAAGTCACACATCCATCATCCTTTCATTTTTTGGGTAAGGATTCACCTTTTCATTTCTAATAATGGGTTCCACTACAAATCAAACATTAGAATTATATCCATTACTTGATTCCATTACCATAAAACAAACGGGCCCTAAAAAACACTTTGACTAATTAAAAAATAAAAATAAACACGCAATGGCAGTTTGGTAAATTCACAACACACAAAAAACTACCACCGAGTCCTCAATAACTCCTCATTCACTCATTGCATTCTTTCTCTCACCAAACACGCACTAAAAACACACACTACACAAAAAAATAACTGATCAAAATTATAACCGTTCATCGATCAAAATCACATAAAAATGGAAGAAAAAGACGGGGATGATGCTATGTTACACCAGTACATAACGAAGGAACCTACCGGTACGATCACTCTTTGACTTTCTAAAGACTTCTTGATCACGGGGCTCGAGCTTTTATGTATAGCACAATCTTAATTGGACTAAATCAAGTTTACAATCCAACCCTCCCCCCTCCCTCTTTAAACTATTAAATGGTAACTAGCAGGGTTTTCGCGCGTTGTAGCGGCGGGTACCCTGTGACTAAAAGAAAATAATCCGTATCCGATTTGATTTACTCGTTTTTTCCGGACTGCTACCTTCCCTTTCAAACGGCTTTTATTAGCTAGTCGAACTTGTAGCGACTCCGGTTCTCGGAGAATGGGTTGGTCCTGTCCAATTTTCAAAACCATATGAACCATAAACTTGATATATAAATTTTATGAAGCTTTGTGAGTTTAATTAGTTTACAATATGCATTTTTCATGTTAAAGTTGTTTTAAAAATAATATTAATTG
>BQNB010186558.1:0-12116 GCA_026074375.1 Tanacetum coccineum
TATTGTGAGACTTATTTGGGTTCATATCTGATAATGGCTCAAACTGAAAAGTACGTTACTATTACATGCCATTAACCCTTTATGATTTAAAAAATAAGGTTGTTTGGGTTTTTTCTGTTGTTGTCAAAACATGGGTGGTTTGGTTGTTGTTTTTCTTTCAAAAAATGGTTGTTTAGTTTGCAGTTTTGTTGTCAAAATGGGTATTTCGTTACCTTTTTTCCTGTCAAAATGGGTGTACAGTTTACTGTCAAAGTAGGTGTATGGTTTGCTGTAAAAATGGTTGTTTGACTGCTGTCAAAAAGGGCTTTTTTGGCATGCAGTCAAAATAGGTGTTTGGTTGCTGAATTTTCTATCAAAAAGGGTGTTTGGTTGCTGATTTTGCTGTAAAAAGGGTTATTTGTTTTGCTGTCAAAATGGGTGTTTGTATGCTGTTTTTGGGGTCAAAAAGGGCTTGTTTGTTTGCGTTTTTTCTTTCAAAAAGGGCTGGTTCATTTGCTGTAATAATGTGTGTTTGTTTGGATACCAAAGGTTTTCATAGAACTCCATAAAAGCATGCTTTAAATTACCTTATGCTTCTTTGAGTTCATTTTTATTGTGACCTGCAAACACAAAAATATTGGTTACTAAGCTTTACAAAGAATGATTATATAAATTACTAAAAGCGTTCGACTACTACTCGAGCTAAGCAGGTATATTGAACATGTAACTATTGATGTGCCATTGGACTGTCCTGCAATTCCCGCCATTTTCTTAAGGTATTCCTTGTAGTACCCAAGTTGATTGATCAAACTTGTACCTTGTATCCGTTTTTCAACAATTTTGAGTATGAGTGGTAATTTCAATTGCTTCTTAGTAAACATACATTCAAGATACATTGTATTGATAACACATCAGCATCTAAGCCGACTCAAACCGTTTAAACATACTTAAAGTCTTAAACTACTCTTGTTACCCAAACCCAAGCTATTCCATTGTTTAACCCACCCATTATATAAATGGTAAATGATCTAATCTAATTTTATATAACTGATTTGAACCTTTATACTATTGATTTTCTACATCTGAACTCAAAGGTATGGTGACAAAGTATTACTGGACGCAAATAATAAAGGAAACTAAATCAATAATGAGAAATCAACGAATCTAAACGTGTGCGGAAATAGGCTCAAATATGCATACCTGCTATCTTTGAAATGTGTAGACACTCAGATAAGTTATTAGACGGACCATCAGGGCCATTAATCTTTCTTTGTCATCCAAAGAGGATTTACCATTAACCTATTAGTAGAAAAAAACTTTTTATTACGTTTTTGATATAAATCTTCGTTATTCATTATTACCGAGATGAAATAATGAGAACTTTGTATACCTATAATAAAATCTAGATGATTAACCATTATTTTTCTGAATAACCATTAAACACAGCTACGACAAATCAATTCACATCTTGGTTTGGTTTTCTCCCATGGCCTTAAACTCGAACTCATCAATTCTTCTTATCCTTCTAGCTATTTTTGTCCCGATAAGGCCCGCTCCAAGCAGCTGCATTAATTTAAATGTTAGCCCAGGAACAATACTCAATTTACAGTTTGTGAATTCTTACCTTGCGAGAAGATGTGATTTCTTCACCTCAAAATGAGGCACCAACTACAACAGAACCTGCAATACTTCCTGCATCGGCTGCAACATCAGCAAACCTACCGGCTCCGATCACTGGTACAATGGTCCCTTATGCAGGCGCTAATCCTGTTATAGATGCAACAAATTAACCATAATTAACAAATCCTAACATTCTTTATCCAAAGAAAGAATCAGAAACCTTAGCTTGAGTTCTTAGCAGTAGCATCCATTGTGTAAGCACCGTAACGGGGAGTCCAGTAATAAGTACAATTATATAAAAGAACCTGGCAAGCTCAAATGTATAACTTTTGGTCAATGTTTTGTCATCAAACTCGGTAGTTTTTGTTGATAATATTTGTTTCAAAATTTTTATAGAGAATCACATATTTTGTGTCTGTTCTCTTTTTTTTCCTATAAGATGATATTATGTTCTCTTGATACAATACCTATAAAGATAGATACTTGAAATTTCTAAAAACACAGATTAAGGAGATCAATGACGGCACGGTAAGTAGTTGAGAAAAAAATAAGCAATCCCAGACACTATTAAAATAAGCAAAAATAATAAGCCGAGGCAAAAAGCAATTACAAATCATCATCCTTTTGGGTCAAATTGACAAAGTAATAAAATAAAAAGATAAAGACACGACTCTTTCATGAATGGCAATACATACAAAGATAAAGACACGACTCTTTCATGAATCCACTTTCATGAATATCATCTTTCATAGCAATTGGGGATATAAAAAAAAGTCTGCAAAGTACCTCTGAAGGACCAGCATCGCAAGACTTGTTTCAGATACCACCACTACCAATATCAACTATGTAGCTTGTTTTAAGTTTAAAACAATGATGAGGTGATGACGCTAGCTCCAATAATTGCAGCTGCGATTACAAATGTGATATAAGGATGGTTCAGTGATAGGCATACACTCAAAATTAAGTCAATCACTTAAAAGGCAATATTTTCAATGATTAATTTTAACAAACACTTGGTATGCAATATGAACCGAAAGGAAAGAAACAAAACTAACACTTGATTGAACACCCACGTGAAGTACCTGATGATATTTTCATTATCGGTGAACAATTTCTATCATGTAATTATTTGCTTCTATACATCTGAAACAATTAAACACCCATAACAGATAGATTAGAAGTTTTTTTATGTAAAATTCATTTATAAACTAGATCAACGATTAAAATTGGGGACAAACCAAATTAAACCCTAAATCATCAAGGATTGAATTATTTTATAAAAAATATAGAACTTACAAACCTGGTTCTTGGGTGGCTGACTGTGATTATATGAATTTGAATATGAAGAGGATTATACGGTTCAAGATCATGGTTTTGTTGCTCAAATAACAGCAGCCCTCTTCACCTTCTTCGGATTAATAACGGACACTGCATTAATCGTGAGACTTAAACACTCCATTCAAGGCCCTGTAACCGCAACCCATTGCCTCTTTCGACTTACAAATCAGAGTGATTACTGCCCAGAGGAGAAGAATGGGTAGGGATTGGAACCCGTGAGATTTTTGACCCAAAACAAAGGCGCAACCAAGCTGCGCTACATCCCTTTCAATTGGTCTACAGTGTCATTGTAGAGAATCCCTGCCTATTTTCCACAGCGGCAATGCACCTCCATCGATATTTAATTTCTCTTGCCATTTCTTCTTTATTGATTTATATATCCATCATCATCCCGCCGATCCCACCAACGCTTTCTTACTTATCTTATGAGCAAAAAGGGTTCTAAATAATCAGCCCTTTGAATTGAATAAGTGAGGTTTTCCCGATAGAAAGATTTTGTTATAAGACTGAATGTAGTGGTGACCGTAGAGGACACCGTCACGTCAGCGCCAACTCAGCTTTCTCTCTCTTAGATCACACAGTGACCAAACACATGTAGTGGTGATCGCAGAGGACACCAAACAAATTTTTATTTTTAAAAAAAATTACATTAATAATTAAACATTTTACATATTAAAATACGGAAATAAAAATACACGGAAGAAAAGACGGAAAAAATTACGGAAATAAAAAACATGAACTTGACGGAATTTAAAAATACAACACAAATACGTTTTAAAACATATAGTTCGAATAGTATCCGTTGAAATAGTAGTTGTTTGATTTCAAATTTGAAAATTACATTACGTAATTGAAAATTACATTATGGAATTGAAAATTACATTACAAAATTGAAAATTACATTACGGAATTGAATAACAATAATGTTAAGCTAATGAAACCGTATCCTTACGGAAAACCTCAACCACATTTCTTTTTGTAATGTTAAGGTAATGCTTTGATGGTTTAGGAGTAAAAACTGAGACATTGGCAAGTATCATAGCAGCTCCTACTGTAATATCCTTTTCATAACTACTCACATCAAGGACTTTGTAGTGTATTGTTCCAGGTACTGTACCCGATAGATCTTTCAGAGTCACATTTAAATCTCCAAGAGCATTCGGAGAACAAGACTTCACTATTGCAACAACTTGTTCAAGTTTTCCCTTTTTAAGAAAGTTGTCGATGTCTCCCAAACATCCAGTTACAGTGCCACCAAAAGCATTCACATAGTTAGTGGCGCTAACCCACGCCCCACTGTTAAAATCAGCATCCTCACCCACATCCTCAACAACTTTCTGCATATATTCTTGTGTCGACATTAAAGCCCCATCCGGATCAAGAATAAATACATTTTCTTTAAGCAGCTTGGCTCGCTGAACAAGACCCGCAGGACCGGGTATTATCCTAACTGGGTTTGGGGTTGAGGAAGATGGTTCAACACATATGCTATTAGAGAGCTGAACAACACCCGCAGGACCGGGTATTATGGTAACTGGATTTGGGGTGTATGGAGATGGTTCAACATGTGCGCTACTAGACGAACGCAGAACAGGTGTTAAATGGAGATCAGAATCGTCTATATCAAGACTGTATTCCCATGGATCATTTTCGTTAGTGAAATTGGAATCCATCTGGATAGTTGGATAAGAAGTTGTGTGATATAATGAGGAGATGGTGGGGGTATTTATAACGAAAAACTAGCCGTTGGAATTCAAAATTTGAAAATATAATAACGGAATTTAAAATACAATACTTTATTTAAAACATTAAATTAAAACAACATTACACTAAAATAGTTTCTAGTTTATTAATCTGATGACTCGTAATCTGAATCAATTCTCATCACCCCAAATTCCATAAAGTATTCATCATCATCAGCTTGTTTTTGCCTAATCTTCTCCCGTGCCTTTTCATCCATTGTTTGTTCTTCTAGTATTTCTCTTAAGGCTTCTTCATCTAGATGTAGTTGATGTAACTCTTCCGCAGTAAGGTATACATCACAAATCTCATGTGTCTGTGATGACGAACCACCTATATGGGTTTTTGAGCGGTGGTTGTATTTTTCATGTATCCAAGCTAACTTAGCATTCATTTGTTTTTCTAGTTTTGCCGCCTTTCTGTACATACATAGAAAGATTTAGCTCGTAATCTTTATCAGAACCTTCTTTTAAGAAAGTGTCGATCAAAGCACAGCTCTCTTGTAGAATATGATCTTCTTTAGTTGCGCATGCATTATCAAATTGCAAGGCTAAATCCAGAATCGCTTTTTGATGAACCATATCTTCCTCAATTTGTTTTTGAATCAAAGCTTGGATTTCATCATCGCTATGTGGTAACGAACAAGCCATTTAAAAAATATAATGAAAGTGTACAAAATGTATATGTTTTGTGATTAAAAATGGTATAAAAAGTGAGATTTTATAGTGAATGGGGGATTGTTTATTTTTTTTAAATAAAAATATAAAAGAAAGAGTTAATTTTTTTTAATACGAAATCTTCCTCCAATTGTAAGGTCGTGCAGAAGACCCTAACTTTGCAAAGGTTGGGGACTCAATCTTTTATAAGAATAGACGCCCATCTGAATCGCTTTCCATATACACGTCATAGATTTAAAAAATTATGATTAAATTAGAAAAAAATGTAGGTAGTTGAGATTGAATAAGTGACATTAACTTATGATAGGTGGTAAACATTTATAACAAATAGTTGATAAAATCAGTAATATTAGAAATAACACTAACATTAAAATTAATATATTATTAATTTTACATTTGGTTGTTGAGTAAACACGAGAAAAAACTTTCGTGTTTCGACGGGTATCATATGCGAAACTTTGGTGTTAAAAATGTAAAAGCTGGGCCCATTGCTCATCAAAATCGCTTTCCAAATACACGGCATACATTAAAAAGTTATGATCACTTTGGGTATGTTTGGAAGATAGCTTTGAAGAGCATTTTGAGCGATTAACGTTTAGCATTTAATATTATTATTATAAAGCTCGTTTGGAAGAAAACATTTAGCATTTATAAAATTATAAAAATACTAATTGCTCGATGCTCTTTGAATAAGCATTTAGCATTTTGCATTTAGCGTTACATTATTTTACACATTAAAATTACACTTTTTTTTAACGGCAGATTTATTGATGAAACACTAGCAAGAAGCTAGCAAATTACAAAGAAATAATGTTGGGGTTTTTAAGCCAATCGTTCATACTGAACTTGGTTTTACATCTATGACGAATCCAAAAATAAGACTTAGACACAATATCATCGAACAAAGACGTCTTCCTTGGGCTTGTAGAATCAAAGATCAATTTGTTACGAAAAGTCCAAACATACCACCACATAACATAAAACACTCCCTCCAGCATCAATTTATTCTTAATGGGAAGATGCAAGTTATCCATCCAAGATACCCATTCCGCATAAGAATCAATCTCCAAGTAAGGAACGCTCCGCCATCGAACAATCATTTTGACTAATTGAGTAACAAGCTCACAAGAGAAAAACAAGTGGTTAACCGTCTCCACTCCAATATCACAAATGGCACATTTAATACAGTTAATGGAGATACCTCTTCGCGAAATGTTAAATCTAGTGGGCAACGAGTTATTTTTAACCTTCCAAGCAATAACATTAACCTTGATAGGCACAAATCGCACCTACCTGGTTTGGTTATCAAAGACGGGAAGAGTTTTATCGTCAATTAAACATCTAACCGATGAAATGGAGAACTCACCAGAGCTAGAAAGGTTCCAGGTCCATCTATCTTCCATGGGAATTAAGCGAGTATCACCAACCAGCAACCTAAGTTCCTCGAATTGATGTTGTTCCACCCCCCTCTTGGACTTCTACAGAGCGAAGAAGCAAAGTTGAGATGACTGGTCTTAGAAGCAACCGTGATGTCTTTGCACGATTCCAGAGCATACACATGCGGAAATCGAGTTTTATGAGGAACCCCGTCAAACCATATGTCTTCCCAAAATCGAGCCTTTTCACCATTTCCTAACTTAAAACAGATGGGGGTACGGAGATCAATACCTTTACTAGCCAAGAAGTTGACCTCCTTAACAATATTCGTCCAGCTCGTCTTGAGACCAGAAGACGCATTTACGTTTCCAGTTTCTCCATGAAGAGCCTTGATTACCCTTGACCATAAAGATGAGCCTTGAGTCTGAAACCTCCAATACCATTTGAACATCAAGCCTCTATTTAAGGCATAAAGACTAGCAATTCCGAGCCCACCTTTCTTTTTGGAAGCTAAAGCGTTCTTCCAGTTAACCCATGAGGCCTTGTTACAATTTGGAGCACAACCGTTAAAAAAATGACTTCTGATAGCTTCCAGTTTTCGAAGAACACCTAAGGGAACCTTGTGAATAGACATATGGAAGATAGGTGTCGATCCCAAAACTGATTTAAGCAAGGTGAGTCTACCCCCAATCGACAGCATTTTCATCTTCCATTTAGATAACCGCGAGCTAACACGATCTACCACGTCGTCCCAAGTCTTAATACGAGACATAGAGCCTCCCACAGTCGAGCCTAGGTAAGTAAAAGGGGGTTTGAAGGTAAGACACCCAAGCTTTGAAGAAGCCGCTTTGATCTTGTCACTATCCACATGGAGACCCATTAGTTTGCTTTTGCTCATGTTGATTCTCAATCCAGAAGCCCGAAAGAAACACTCAAGAACATACACAAGGGTATTTATATTATTCTCACACCATTGTCCAACAAACACCGCGTCATCAGCGTAGAAAAGGTGGGAAATGGAAACTGAGTTATCTAACTTAATTCCATTAAACAAACCCGCGTCCTCCACACGTTGAAAAGAGATATGCAAGCTTTCCATGACTAAAATAAAGAGAAACGGAGAGAGAGGATCACCTTGTTTGAGACCCTTGTGAAATTGAAACTCTTCCGTGGGGCTCCCATTTAGGATAATCGAGCCTCTCGAAGATCTAAGGCAACTTTGAATCCACTTACACCATTTCTCTCCAAACCCAAATTTTTTTAGAATGTCATCCAAAAAATCCCACCTGACGGAGTCGAACGCTTTCTCAAAATCAACCTTAAACACTAAAAGTTGATTCTTCTTCCTCTTGCACCATTGTATCAATTCGTCCAGAATAAACGGACCATCCAAGATCTGCCTATCCGCAATAAAAGCAGATTGAACCTCATTAACAAGCAAACCCAATGTATTTTACTGTTAAGGCAATAAAAGAGGAATTACAACCTTTATTGTTAGATATTAGAAAAAGACTCGGTCACCTAGTGTATTTTACTGTTCATTATAGCTCGTAGTTTAATAGGTAAACGTATGACTTTCAGTATTGAACCGGGTACTAATACCCGGTGAATTATAAGAACTATAAATACCTCTTCCAACTTTGGAAGAGGTAAGCATCTATTCATTTTACACACACTCTTAAGTGTGTTTTTATTAGTTTCTCTCTCAACCATTCTCTCTCTAACTTTCTCTCTCTAGATCTCTCTAGATCTATACATGTTTGTGTGAATTAGGGAACCTACAATTGGCATCAGAGCTACATGGTTGGATTCGTGATTGATTCTAGTGGTTAAACAAGATCACTTTTTTGATTTGGCTTATTCATGTGTTAATCTTGGATGCTACTTGTTCTATCTACATAAAAGGTTAGATTGTTAACAATTTCATGTGGTAAACAAGCTCCTAGTTCGAATTATAAGCTAATATAGGTTGGTGTTCTTCGTGGAGAGTTGCCTCATAGTGGAAGATTCACTAGGAAATACATGTTATGGATGTTTAAGCTTATAAGGGTTGGTTAGTATTACAATCATCTAGCTTAGTTCGTGGTTAAAAAGCTTTTTATGAGTTGATTTGGCTAAATTCGAATGTATGTGCTTGGTGGCGAGTTGACAATTAAAGGGGACAAGATCCACTTTTCAAGGAAAAAGCTAGGTGGCGGTTTGACTGGTCAAAGGCGAGTTGATTATTTAAAATCAAATTATTCGCGGCGGTTTGCTAGCTTAGAAGGCGGTTTGCCTCATGGTGGCGAGTTGAGCAGATTTTGACGGCGAGTTGATTATAATATTGAACAAAAAGAAAAGTTACTATGGCCAAAATTTGATAACCAAGGCGGTTTGAGTTAAATAATCACGGCGAGTTGAGATAATATACGGCGAGTTAAGAAAAAGGGTTACGGCGGTTTGTTGATTTTATATAAGGCAACGGTTTGCTCAAGAAAATATAGACGGCGGTTTGCCCTTAGCAGCGGCGGTTTGCTCAAGAAATATTAGCAGCGGTTTGCATTTTAAATAATACCCGGCGGTTTGATAATCTGAGTTCACGGCGGTTTGAGTTAAGATTACACGGCGGTTTGCTAAAAAAAGGGTAAAAATCCAGACGACTAGCGACACTTTTTGGCGGAAAAATTAAGTAATTTGTAATATAGTTAAAAAGATAGTACATTTCAGTTAAAAATATTATCGCATCACAACGTATTTTGTTATGGCATTACAGTTAAAAAAGTAAGTACATATAAAAAAATTTCACACATATTAAAATTCAAAAAAAAAAATCCGAAAGTTAAAAAAAAATCAAAAATTTTTAAAAAAATTTCCAAATTTTTTTTTTTCCAAAAATTCGCAAATCTGAAAAAAAAATTAGAAAAATAAAAAAATATCGAAAATTAGAAAAAAAATTTGAAAATTTGAGAAAATGTTTTTCAAAAAAATCGATATTTTTTTGAAAATTCAAAAAAAAAGTTGGAAAATTTGAAAGAAAGTTCGAAATTTTTGAAAATTTGAAAAAAAAAGATGTTTTTTTTTGAGATTTTGAAAAAAGGTTCAAAAACTTAAAAAAAATAGTTCGAAAATATGAAAAAAGTTCAAAAATTGGAAAAATGTTTGAAAAGTTGAAAAAAAAGATATCGATATTTTTCAATTCGATTATTTGAAAAAAAGTTTGAAAATTTGAAAAACAAATCGATAATTTTTTTTGAAAATTTGAAAAAAGTTCAAAATTTTGAAAAAAAACCGAAAATTTGGAAAAATTTCGAAAATTTGAAAAAATTGATATTTTTCAAATCGAAAATTTGAAAAATAGTTTAAAAATTTGAAAATTAGTACATCTCAGTTAAAAATGTTACAACATCAAAATAAATTTTGTTACTGCATTATATTTAAAAAAGTGAGTACATCTCACTTAAAAATATTACTGCATCATAATATATTTTGTTAGAGCATTACAGCTAAAAAAGTTAGTACATCTCAGTTAAAAATGTTACTGCATCAAAATGTATTTTGTTAGTGCACTACATTTAAAAATATGAGTACATCTCAGTTAAAAATGTTACAGCATCAAAATGTATTTTGTTAGTGCACTACATTTAAAAATATGAGTACATCTCAGTTAAAAATGTTACTGCATCACATTGTATTTTGTTAGTGCATTAAAGTAAAAAAAGTTAGTACATCTCTGTTAAAAAAGTTACTGCGTCACAATATATTTTGTTAGTGCATTACAGTTAAAAAAGTAAGTACATCTGAGTTAAAAAAGTTACTGCATCACAATATATTTTGTTAGTGCATTGCAGTTAAAAAAATTGTACATCACAGTTAAAAAGTTACTATATCACAATGTATTTTGTTAGTGCATTACAGTTAAAAAGGTTAGTACATCTCAGTTAAAAAAATTACTGCATCACAATGTATTTTGTTAGTGCATTACAGTAAAGAAAGTTAGTACATCTCAGTTAAAAAAGTTACTGCATCATAATGTATTTTGTTACTGCATCACATTGTATTTTGTTAGTGCATTACAGTAAACAAAGTTAGTACATCTCAGTTAAAAAAGTTACTGCATCACAATGTATTTTGTTAGTGCATTACAGTAAAAAAAAGTAAGTACATCACAGTAAAAATAGTTACCGCATCACAATGTATTTTGTTAGTGCATTACAGTTAAAAAAGTAAGTACGTCTGAGTTAAAAAAGTTACTACATAACAATATATTTTGTTAGTGCATTACAATTAAAAAAATTGTACATCACAGCTTAAAAGTTACTACATCACAATGTATTATGTCAGTGCATCACAGTTAAAAAGGTTAGTAAATTTCAGTTAAAAAAGTTACTGCATCACAATGTATTTTGTTAGTGTATTACAGTAAAAAAAGTTAGTACATCTCAGTTAAAAAGTTACTGCGTCACAATGTATTTTGTTAGTGCATTACAGTTAAAAAGTTAGTACATCTCAGTTTAAAAGGTTACTGCATCACAATGTTTTTGGTTAGTGCATTATAGTTAAAAAAGATAGCACATCTCAGTTAAAAATGTTACCGCATCACAACGTATTTTGTTAGTGCATTATAGTTAAAAAAGTAAGTACATATAAAACATTTTCACACACATATTAAAATTCAAAAAAAATTTTGAAAGTTTAAAATAAATCAAAAAATTTTTAAAAAAAAATTCCAATATTTTTTTCCCCCAAAATTCGCAAATTTGAAAAAAAAATTCAAAAAATTAAAAAAAAAATCGAAAATTAGAAAAAAAATCGAAAATTTGGGAAATTTTTTTTCCAAAAAATAGATATTTTTTGAAAATTCGAAAAAAAAAGTTGGAAAAATTGAAAAAAAGTTCGAAAAATTAGAAAAAAAAATCGATGCTTTTTTGAGATTTTGAAAAAAGGTTCAAAAACTTGAAAAAATAGTTCGAATATATGAAAAAAAGTTCGAAAGTCGGAAAAAAGTTTGAAAAGTTGAAAAAGAATATCGTTATTTTTCAATTCGATTATTTGAAAAAAAGTTAGAAAATTAGAAAAGAAAATCGATTTTTTTTTGAAAATTTGAAAAAAAAATCCAAAATTTGGAAAAATTTCAAAAATTTGAAAAAATCGATATTTTTCAAATCGAAAATTTAAAAATTAGTACAACTCAGTTAAAAATGTTACTGCATTTTTAGTTATAAACCACGAGGGACCATTATTGTCATTTTTGAAACTTGGTTTAATAACTAAATTCGGCTGAAATAAAGTGAAAAGAGAGTGAGAGTTGAGGGGCCACTATTGCCTCTTCCCCAAAGATCCCTTTTAAACCTGCTAACCATAACAGTACTCACTCCCGTACCCGCCAAAACCCAAACTACCATTTCC
>BQNB010186562.1:0-12115 GCA_026074375.1 Tanacetum coccineum
ACTAGATTAGCCTAATTATTCCCTAGGCATGTTTACTCGTCGTGTGTTGTAAATTAGGATGTGCTGAATAGAATGGGTTGTGATGGAGAGATTGATGATATGTTAAGGATTAGGTTGCATGCTGCTAAATCAAATGAGGAAATATTTACTTCTATGGCATAGATTAGAGCTTTCAATAACTATGAACTAATTTATGCAGAGCTTTGCTACGAGTTTTATTTGACTTATGCATTTGACGAAGTTTGTGCTGATGATAAATTGCAAACCAAGAAGATCATCAAGTTTAGACTTGGTGGACGTGCTCACAATTTGACTTTGTTAGAGTTTTCTCGTAGATTAGGATTGTTTCATGCTAATGAGCTTGAAGAAGATGGTTTTAATGGTTTATCTAGGAGTCACACTTCTACTATCTGGAGCCCAATTTTTAGGGTGATTCATAAAATGATCACTTATGGTTTGTGTTAGAGGACGACTAGGTATGATAAGATTCAGAAAAATGATTTGTGGCTCTTGAGTATGTTTGATGCTAGACACCAAAATGGGTATCCGAATGTGGCTTGGTTGATTGTAAGGTGGATGAAGAGAAAAGGAGTTGGAACTCAAAAGGAAAGTCAAATTTGATGTGGACAGTTTATCTCAAAGATTGCTAAGAAGTCAAGAGTGTTGACAGAGGATGTGATAAGGAGTTAGAGTGCTTCGATTTATTGTAGAGATTTGGATACGACTACGCTTAGGGATTTGATCGACTCTAAGGGCAAGCTTATTACTAAGGATCCACAGCCGGGTGTACAGAGAGTTGGTATTCCTAGACCTCCAAGAGCATCTATGCAGGACTTGTACGATAGGATGGAGATACGTCAGAGGCGATAGAGCGGATGGAGTATAGGCAGTCATATCACTAGGACAGGTACCAGGGAGTGTTTGAGCACATGGCTGGGGTTTACAGTGTTCCACTGCAGGGAGCCTACAACCCACCTCGTTATGCTCAGCCACAGTATGACCAGTATTATCAGCAGTACCTACCACCACCACCACAGCAGCATCAGGATGATGATGAGTAGTGTCGAGATAACACAAGTTGGTTATGTGACCGCATGTTTTGGGTCACATGTGTTTTAAATTAAATTCTCTAAACATTATTATTATTAGAGTAAACTGCAAAAATCATCCCTGTGTTTTATAGTTTCAGGCACTTATCATCCCTAACTCAAACTATTAGCAATAATCATCACCAAGTAGGCAAACCTTGGCCACCAATCATCCTTGAGCACTAATCAAGTTAGTTTTCCCCGTTAAGTACCCCACGTACACTAACACGTGAGGGTATTTTGGTCAAATTATAACAAGGTCTATTCTTTATACGGGTTATAAGGTAAATGATTAAAATAAACCTAAATGAAACACACACAAACCCTCTGTATTCTCTCTGGATCCCAAATCAACCACAAACCCTAACATTGTATGATCAAACCTAAATTAAAACTCTTAAATCAATAATCGTGAACAAAAACATATAATGGGGGTTTCTGAGTGGCATCTTTGTGCGTACGAAGATGAAATTGATGAAGAACTGGCATATAGTAAGTTATATTGAATTCCCAATTGTGTTTTGTTTTTTTTTTGTAGATAATGTGTTGGTCTAACCCTAGTTTTAAATTATGTTTTTGTTTTTATAGTTAATGATCCAAACCTTTTCTCAATCAAGATTCATCATGGTGGCTATTTCACTAATCCACCAAACAGAGAATACAAAAAAGGGACTTTCAACTACTTTGATATGGTAGATGTTGATTTATTTTCAGTTATTGATTTAAATGATATGCTTTGTCAGTTAGGTTATGGAAAAAAAGATATCATGCATTATCATTACAAGATACTCAACAATAGTTTAAATTATGGCCTACTAGCATTAGCAAGTGATGTAGATGTAAGGAGCATGATCAAATATATAGGAAAGTTGAAACGAATTGAGGTTTATGTTCAACATGGTCAGGGAAGTGATATGGGACAGGGTAATGATATTGATCAGGTTAATGATATGGAACAAGGTAGTGATAGGTTACATGTTACTAATATGGGACAGGGTAGTGATAGGGTACATGGTATTGATATAGGATAGGGTAATGATAGTGATGAGGAACAGGGTAGTAAAGAGGATGATAGTGAAGAGGATGATAGTGATGAGGAAGATAGTGACTATATTGATGATGAGGATCACATGATGAATGAAGTTGAAGTTGATATAAAGGAATATCTTGAAAACATTGACAAAGAGGTTGAATAGGTTGGTCCTAGTAATGAAAATGTCTATGAAAATAAAGTTGAGAATTTTAAACATAGAATTAATCTAGATGATTTTGAAAGTGCTAGTGATTCAGAAAATGATGGAAAAAGAAAGAAAGCATTGAGGAAACTTAAAAGAGAGCATGAGGCAAATAGGAGTGTTGATCCCAATTCTTGTGAGTCATTTTACGTGGTTCGACAGTTTACGGATAAAAAGAGCATAAAAGTCAAGAGTATTCAGTGTCTTTCTGAGGGCCACTAGAGGAATGACAACTCGAACGCGTTCGGAGGGGAGACAAGTTGAGCGAATGGCAAGCGGGTGGGCGTGGGGGGAGAATAGGTGGGGTGGGATATGTGTATAGTGTATATAGTGTATCGGGGGAGCAAGTGCGGTCTACTCCATTCGCGTCTCTCACATAAGTTACATGGCGTATTCTCACCTTGACGCAAGAGGCGAGCGCGGATATGAGGGTTGGCCACGTGGGTAGGTCGAAAAAAAGTCATAGGGTCGCTAAAGGCTTAAAAATCGTTGGAGACAAAAGAACACTTTTTGACACTTATTGTCATACATTTATAGGGGGTCTATGGATTATATTCTTCGCCATTTTCCACATATCAAAGGTCAAAGCTTAGAAGAGATGTTGGAGGAAAATGGTAAAAGAAAAAGGTGGCTACTGTGAATGGCCAAGTCCAGCAAGCTTAAGAATGTGGAGGAAATGGGTAAAAAGAATAAGGTGCAAGTGGATCCAGTAATGTTGTTAATAAAGAAAGTGGGATGATGATAAAAGTAGGCAGGAAGAATGGGGAATATCAATATTAAGAAATAACTTGTCCTTAGGTCTGTCACATATCCAAACTCCTTAAAGAGGAAACATGGAAAGTAAAAACCTTTGATGATGTACACAATTGTCTTCAAAACAGAAAGGTAAATATGCTTACTAATTCATTTTTGTCCAAAGAGATTGAAGAAACAATTGTTATTAATCCTGATGTTCCAGTGAGAGCTCTGCAAGATCAGTTTAAAAGAAAATATCAATTAAATATTTTTGTATCAAAGATCTATAGAGCAAAAGAAAAGGCAACCTTGAAGGTAAAAGGAGATTATAGAGACCAATATGCACTTTTAAGAGATTATGCTTTGGAGTTGCAAAGAACAAACCATGACACCACCGTGAAAATTGATATTGAAAGGTGTTGTGATCTAGCTGTACCAGAAAGGCAATTTAAAAGGATTTATGTCTGCATAGTTGCTCTTAAGAAAGGGTTTAAAGCTGGATTAAAAGACTTGTTGGGACTTGATGGGTGTTTTATGAAAGGGTCATTTCCTGGACAATTGCTTTCTGCTATTGGTGTCGATCTAAATCATGGCACATATCCACTTACTTATGCACTAGTTAAAGCTGAAACAATAAGTTCCTGGACCTGGTTTATGACTTGCTTAAGAGATGATCTTGAATTAAGCAGAAAGTCCAATTTCACCTTTATAAGTGATAGACAAAAGGTACTTCAAATATTATAATTTACTCTTTATAATATTAAATCTTATTATTTTATTACTTTATAAGTGTTATAGACTCGTTGTTCTTTGGTTAAACATAGGGTATCGTACCTACCATTGCAAAGTTATTCCCTTGTGTAGAGCATAGATTCTGTTTAAGGCATATACACGAAAATATGAAACTTTAATGGAGGGGTGAATTGTATAAGAAATTGTTGTGGAAGTGTGCAACTTCAACCACTGTCCTATATTTTGATAAAGCAATGGATGAACTTAGGAGGTGTTGATCCCTTTTGAACATATCTTACTTAGCTTGTTAAAGCTTAGCTGAGTTGGATAGATCCAAAACAACTATAGTAGAAACTAAGAATAAGAATATCACAAAATATGCGGAATCTAGTTTGCAATACTAAGAAGAACAATGAAACAGTAAAACAAGATCTTGCTAAACTTCCAATATATTGAACACAATCAAAGTTACAGAATAACCTTGAAACTATAAATACTAACTATTAGAAAATGATTTCATGATCTATATATTTCTAACTATGCCTTAGGGTTTCTTTTATACACCAAGAAACCCTAATGGGATTACAAAACGCGTCAAGTGATCAATGCATATCTGTTCCTAATATATCTCATGCATATCACTTTAGCAGTACTAACTATATAACTAACAATACTAACTATTATAACTAACAGTATTAATAAACTGGCAGTACTAACACTTTGTACTGGCAGTACTAACTATAATACTAACAGTACTAATGACTTAGACTGTTTTCTCTAATCTTCACCAGCAATAGTTTCTTCAACCATCAGTAGAAACTTGAGAGGCCTTTATTCCCAACAATCCTCCCCTAAACTTGATATTCATCTTGTTAATCATCAAGTTTCTTCGAATTAAACCATCTGTGCTGAGAGGATGCTTCCAAACATTTTATTGTCTTGATCTGTTAGCTTGTATGAAGATTTTCCTTAAAAGCTCATTTTCCATCTCTGAATGTTGTTCTACTAACAGCTTGGTAGCCAACATCAACATCTGAACTCCTTTTGACAACGGATAATCTTTCTCTACCAGCATGAAAATATCATGTCCTCTTACTGAAGATACATGGTGAACACCACATGTATCAAGTGATCAATGTATATCTATTCCTAATATCTCATGCATATCACTTTAGCAGTACTAACTATATAACTAACTATTATAACTAACAGTATTAATAAACTGGCACTACTAACACTTTGTACTGGCAGTACTAACTATAACACTAACAGTACTAATGACTTAGACTGTTTTCTCTAATCTTCACCAGCAATAGTTTCTTCAACCAGCAGTAGAAAACTGAGAGGTCTTTATTCCCAACAGGAGGTGAATGAAAAGCTTATGACTACTTGAACAAGTTCCCACCACAAACAAGGTCCAAAGAGCATATATTCATGGTACGTTTTCTCCCTTTTTAGTCAATAAACTTTCTCCCTTTTTAGTTAAGAACTCATAGTGTATCTGTCACTTGGTAATATTGCAGGCAGGCCTTATTGTGATGTATTTCTAAACAATATTTGGGAGGTATTCAATAGACAGGTATTAGATGGAAGGGATGTACCAATTCTCACATGCTTAGAGTTTGTAAGGGAGTACTTAATGAAAAGAATAGTTAACGTACAAAAAGTGATTGAGAAATGTAATGGACCACTTACACCTGCTGCAGCTGCTTTGTTTTAGCAGATTGAAATTAAAGCAAAATCTTGCAAGGTAAAGTACTCATTTTCTTATGTTATTGTCTGTTATATAATTGCATAGTTATTATTGTATATGGAAATGTGAAGTGGAAATTTAAAGAGGTTTGTTATGTAATGGTAATTTGAAGGTACAATGGAATGGTAGACACCAGTATGGGGTTACAGGACCATCTGGTGATCAAGTAGTTGTTGATGTGCATGAGAGGACTTGTAGTTGCAGAAAGTGGGAACTTACAGGGATGCATTGTAAGCACGCCTTGCATCAATATGAACATGGCAACAAATAGCATTGATGTTTGGACACCTAAAAGCTGGGTGCATCCTACTTATTGGTTGGTGACTTGGCAGTGCCAAACAAATGTCTAAAGGCAATATGATGTTATGAAACCACTTTGGTTATTTTGTTAAGTAGTTGTTATGAAACCACTTTGGTTCTTTTGATGGTCTTATAAAACCACTTTGCTTATTTTGATCTGTTTACATATATATGTTCCATTCAATACTTTGCTTATTAAACCACACAGTTTAATAATCTTTTGATGAGATAACAAAAACATAACATATTTATAACAAACATTTGATTTTTTCCATTCATAACAAAATATGGGGACCATTACATGGATAAAGACATATGGGGACCAGATTACACTTTTTCATTCATTACCAACTAAGATCACCTATGACAAACACTGGTCAACCCATAATGATGACATACAACACAAAAAAAACCCAACTACACCCTAATAACATCCTAAACCTTTGAACTTGACAAGCATTCATCCTAGATGTTTCTTCAACATTGTTGATTCTCCTCAACAACCCAAGTATGATAGCCATAAATCTTGGACATATGGGCCGATCTAGCGAACCGCGAAAGCCACAGTTAGCACAAAGATGGAAGCGTCGTCCTGGATTTGTTGGTGTCCACGAGATAGTAATTGTTGTTGGTGACCCGCATTGATAAAGATTTGGGTTATACATAATTAGGGTTTAAGGAGCTAGAGAATTTGGGGGGAAAGTAAAAGAGATTAAGAGTGTAATGTGTGGAGGGGGATAAATGAGTGATATAAAAAGGGATGTTAGGTGAGAATCATTACAAGAGCGGAAAGAAAATGGGAAAAGATACTGCAAAAATCATCCTTGTTATAATTTGACCAAAATACCCTTACGTGTTAGTGCACGTGGGGCACTTAACGGGGAAAACTAACTTGATTAGTGCTCAGGGATGATTAATGGCGAAGGTTTGCCCACTTGGTGATGATTATTGCTAATAGTTTAAGTTAGGGATGATAAGTGCCAGAAACTCTAAAACACAAGGATGATTTTTGCAGTTTACTCTTATTATTATTATTATTATTATTATTATTATTATTATTATTATATTTTATTATAACATCACTTTATTATTATTATTATTATTATTATTATTATTATTATTATGGTGTGTAAAATGCCTCTGTTGGCATTAAAACAATATTATCATACTTTCTATTAATAATTAATTAGGAATATTATTATTATGTGTGTGTTATGCAGTATTTATATTTTTAACAGGAAAAAGAAAAAAAAAGAAGGACGCAAGACGAAATGGCATGAAGCAAAGATTCAGAATATTAATCACAATTTAGAAGTATTGCTTCACTTTCCCATTTTATCTTTCTCTATAATATTTTTACATTGAGGACTGCTCATATTAAGTATGGGGGGGAGATAAACTGGAAAAGTTTTAAAAAAACAAGTTTAAAGAAAATCTTTTGAAAAAAATAATATATTTTATGATCACATATAAGCAATCTGACTCTGGATTGATAACATTACTAGCATATTTATACCACCCAGAAAAATTATGGAGGATTAGATTTTAAGAATTCAGTTATCCATCTTTGATACCTTAGATGATTCTTTAGCTTTAGCTTCTGTAGATAAGGAGTGAGTCAATTGCCAATAACTCATCCGTTTTTACGGCTGTGTATATGTAGTTTTGTCTCCTTTTCTAAGAGCATTGATATTCGAATTAAATTAATTAATGTGCCAAGTGATTTTTACTTCAGAATTTGTGCTGAAATCTTTATAGATACGCAGTAGAACAGTTAGATGTGTTATAAACATTTTACTAATTAAGAGGTGATAAAAATATAAATATAAGTAAACAATAATTTTGTTCAAAAAGATTTCTAATAAAATTATCTGAAATTTTATTTTTTTTTTTTTGGTTTTTTTTTTTTTTTTTTTTTTTATTTTTTTTTTGTTTTTTTTTACGAATTGAGGAACGTAAATGATGGGTATTTGTTGTATTAAATGAAGTGCGGAGGTTTCAAACTTCTAAGTTCGTTGAAATAGTGTGCTTATCCTAAGTATGGGGGGAAAGCAAGTTTCCCCCAAGTTAAAGTGAAACAAGGCAAAAATAACAAGTTTCCCCAAGATAAAGTGAATTGAATCTAAAAAAAGAATGATGTGGAGAATAAAGTCGAATGTATTACGGATAAGGTGAATTTTGATTTTATTACAAACCTTTTTAATAAATAATAAATAATATCACTAAATAAATTACCTCTTTGGATGTTTATGATTGGTGCTTACGCCATGTCGGTGGAGTTTAGTTTCTTGTACAAGCATATGGTAATTTGAATATTTCATGACTGCGCGTATGAGCGACTTCCGTTTACTAACTATTTTACCAAATTGAGCGAGTATGAAAAAGAATCTTATCTATAAAAATTCGTGAGTTGCTTTGTCGCGTTATCTATGCTTGTGATCATTAATTTGTTTTACCATACGAAATTCTTTCGCTTTGATTGCTTGAGGGCAAGCAATAAGCTAAGTATGGAGGGATTTGATAACGCTTCATATATACATAAAATATCCCTCAAAAATGCACTAAATATATACGTTAACGGATGAAATATTGCAAAGTTTGCTTGTTTGTTGTGTAACATTCATTTTAGGACCAAAAGTGACAGAAAGGACTAACGATGCAAAGAAATCCAGTTAAATGCATTAACGGTCATTACAAGAAGAATCTAGAAGAGAATCTAAGGAGGAATTAATGCACGAGGCAAAAGTGCAGCGTACAATTTATTTTGTGCGGCATACTTCAAGACGAAATAAATGCCATTCAATTAAAGGCCAAGTGCGGCACACAATTTCTGAAGTGCGGCGCACTTCCCTGACAGTTACACAAAAATCGTTATGGTTGCCATTATTGAGCAACTCTTGGCTTGCCCAACTCTTCCAACTGATGATGAGAATTTAGCTATAAAAGGAGGACGAAATTAGCTCCTCAAATCATCCATTCAATCATTCTTCTCTTCACTACACCTACAATCAGCAGTACCAACCTCCGCCACCACAGTATCAGCAGCAGGATAATGACGAGTAGTGTCGAGATGGCACAAGTTGGTTGTGTGACCGTATGTTTGGGTCACATATGTTTTAAAAACAATTTCAAAACATTATTATTATTATTATGGTGTGTAAGTTTCAAGCACGACTTAGTGGTGGTTCTTTCCTTACTGACCGACTTAAAACCAGATTTCAATTCTAACCCAGCAAAGATAAGTCAGGGGAATGTATGAACCCTTCACTTGTTTTGAATCTATCATTTACTGGATTATCATCCACATCACTTTCTCTACTGTTAAACACACTATGAATCACTTCACTCTCATTCTTATGAACATTATTCAATTTACTCTCATTTATTTGACTATCTATTACCAAGACAGTTTTGTCTATGCACTTATGTGACTATTAATCATTTAGTTAGATTCTTTGATGATTCTTCAAAATTTTCTAGTTTAAGTTTCAAATCATCTTTCTCTTTTAAAGCTTCTTCTAACTGATTTTTAAGATCTTTGATAGAAATATCTTTTACTTGGACATCATATTTTAAAAATTCAATATTTTCTTCATAAACAACTTCATTTGTAGGATCGATATTCTTTAATGAAACACTAATATAATGCTCCAACTATGCGGAATCATAGTTAGGCTAGTACTAAGAAGTGCACCAATGGATTAATCAAACGATATGTATTATAACCCCTTTTGAACTCTGCCTAAATTGCAGATCCCTAATACAATACTAATCTCTAATATCACTAATTGATGCTTTTTGCTATTGTTGCTTTGTTATTCGTGTGTGCATCTTTCTAATGCCTTCCTAGGGATCCTTTTATAGACACAAGGATAACCACTAGTAGGTTTACATTTCTTGTTTGACACGAAAACTAATTCTAATCAATCTAAAATTACAAATACATAATTATCCTTTATCTTCGGCAGTACTTTGACTCATAATTAATTATCTTTGACCAAATTAATTATCTTTTGACCAAATTCAATTATCTTTGACACAATCTTTGTTCTTTATATTCGACCAAATTAATCTATATTTGAATTTATGGCAGTACTTTGACCCTCCTTTAATACGAAGGCAGTACTTTGAATGTACTGACAGTACTTTGACTTTCAGACTTGTATTTCCCAACAATCCTCCCCTAACTTGAATTCCACTTGCTTGACTTCAAGTTTCTTGATAGTTGGTCTTTCTTGTTCAGTATCATTCTGTTTTGACTTGAAAAGCTAGTACTGCCTTTAATCTTTTAACTTTTTCCTTTGAGGCTGTTTCTTGTACACAATCTGTTTGAGTAATTGAATGATAACCTACTTATCTTGAACATTATACATTTCTTCAAAAATCTTTGTCTTTGCATCAAACAAATTTTCTTTTCAGCAACATGGTCTTTTCAGCACATAAATGGATTTGATGAGGCCTATACCAAGCAGCCATCACTCTTGGGCTTTTCTATCAGGTCAGTTCTTTGGTACCTAGAAAAGGGTAATTAATCCATGATGAACTGAAAATCACTTCAACACTCAGAACATGATATCTTAGTGGTTGAGTACTATATGACTTTTGGTAAGTCCATTACAACCATATAAACGATTTGATTAGTCTTTCCTGTAGACGTTTCGCTCAGGATAGTCAACTTCTCCAGTTAATAAAACATTGGTGACGTTGAGGGACCATTATGTTTTGCAGCAAACTATTAAAGCTATCATCGGATTTGAGTTCTCTCTTACAAAATGACGTTTGACTTTGGAGTAGACCAATAAATTCAGTGTAATACATGGTGTACTTGATCACCATACAATTTTTTGCGTAATTTGTCAACCATCAACAGATTTGAGATGTCTTATAACAAAACCTGTTTGAATTTGGCTAGTCAATTCTTTATGTTTGTATGACATGAGGAATTGAATACCATTTGCTTAATTTGTGTGGTGGTTAACCAAACACTCATCACTTAAAACTGTTTGTATGTTCAAATATTTATTGCCTTAAACCTTTTTGCACACTCAAATCTTTCACCCATATTTCAAAAAAAAAACTTTTTAACTTGCAGTACTTTCCACAAGGTATGTTTGTTTTTAAATATAGCAGTACTTTAAACAAAGTACTGCTTTGTTCACAGTTAAGTCTGTTTATCAAAGTAAGATATATATATAAAGAAAATTTTGATAAATCATACCAGTTGTTTAAGAATTTTCACCATCTTCTGTTGTCCACAAAATGAATAGATGTATCAATGTAATGGCTATCTCACTCTCATCTTCAACTTATGATTTCCCATTCAGTCTGATTTCTTCACAGTTCATCATCACTTAAAAAGTCAATCATCTTTGACTTTTATACCTCCAATTCTAGGATAGCATCATAATTTCTGCTTCTTATCACAAATTTGAGAAATAGATAGAAGATTGAACTTAACCTCCTCCACATAGCTGACTTTCTCAAAGTCTACGCATGATGTCTTGATGGTTCCTTTTCCCTTGATTCTTCCTCCTTTAGGATCATTTCCAAAAGCCATATAACCACCTTTGAATTCTTTAAAATTAGACAACTTGTCCTTGTCTCTTGTCATACTCCCAGAGCAATCACTATCAATTATAGATCTTCTTCTGGATTGCCCTGTATAAACAATTTAAAGAATTAGACTCTTTTAGGGACCCAAGTCATAACTGACTTGGATACCCCTAATGGAGTTACATACTCAAATTGCTTGAGTGTGTAAGATCCATTATCCCTATTCACAGAATCTAGATAAGCCCCTTTTGGTCTCCATGTTTGTGTTGGTTTTATCATGGCACTCCTTTTGACACTTACATTTTGTGGAAGTACTGCTTGTGATCCAACAATACTTTCTTTCTTAACCCAGATAGATTTCATAATTTTCTTGGGTCTTTGTGGTCTGTGTGGTAGAAGACCTTGTTGATGGTGAAAAACTTGAGGTTCTAGGTCTTACATTATCCATCCTTGGATAATAAGGTCTACAAGTACTTTGTGAAAGTACTGCTTGTGGTACTCTAGGTCTAGCAGTACCTTGATAAAACACATTAGCAGTACTTTTTGAAGGTACTATTTGTGTCATTTTTGGCCTAGCAGTACTTTTCAACCCTTCCCTTGTAAGTATTGCTGATGGGATAAAAGACTTCTTTTGGTGAGGGTACTGATCCGGTGAAACTTACTCCTTAAAACGTATATATATATGATATAAATAAATTCAAGGATGAGAATCCGTGAGA
>BQNB010186564.1:0-12115 GCA_026074375.1 Tanacetum coccineum
GGATGACATTTGGAGGAAATACACGTGACTTGGGCTCATTTGGAGAAGAAACGGACAAGACTACGACTCTACACCAAATATCTTGAAGAACCATGCATACAGCGCGTGGAGACGGCGTCGCGAATTACATGCGACGACGTCACAATTTATAAAGCGACGGCGTCAGAGATTTGACGACAACGTCAGAACATAGCCGACCTAAAGAAACCCTAAAAGATTCGGCGTCACAATATAAAGAAGACTATTCCACTTGCGCGTGAATTATCAGATATTTTTTTGATCATAACTCCTTCATACGAACTCGGATTTTGACGATTCAACAGCCCACGCGATCGCAGCGAGAAAATATACAACTTTGAGAAAAATGACACCGCGACGGCGTAGGGATTTTTTGTGACGTCGTCGAGAATGCCAACCTAGGGTTTGCTTATAAATATAGCCTCATAACTTCTTTTTTATCAAGCCCCCAACCCTAAGTCCGATTCTACGGTTTGGGTAGGTGTTTTTCCAGCAGCTTAGAAGACCTAATTCATTCCTTAATCATCTTGTAATGGTTTTATTATCACTTATATCTTAATTCATGTCTTCAATTCCTTTTGTTGATTATGATTTTTCTTGTTTGAGTATGCTTGGATAATTCATCTAGTATTTATTTGGGTATGTATGAAACTTGTCATTAGTTGATTAGATCTTGTTGATTGTGACAGATTCAATGAGTATAATTGATTATAGTTTATAATTCTTGTTTCATATTGCTTCTTGTTGATGGATGTGCGCGTTAGGCTCTAGAAAACTAGCCATAATATATTAAATTGGCATAGACGTCTAGGGAAACGCAAGTGTGTAGAAAGGATACCATCGGTAACAGTCTTCATACTACCTTACTTGTGTATTTCCCTAACGGAAATTACATAGACAGCGGGTTCGTGTAATTCGTTCATGAAGTAGGAAATACTTAAACATTACATCTCAAGTGTGACAAAGCAATAGGTAGAATTAGATAGCTAGCAAGGAGTAGTGCATCCCAAGTGAATACGCTTTTGTTGTATAATGTTTTCAAGTTACTTTCATAGTAATTCAGAGTAGTACAATTAGCTAAAATCAAAACCCCTTTAAACTCGAGATTTTACTTGCTTTCATAAAACATAAAAATACAAAAAATAATATTCCTTCAACCCTTAGACCTTAGTGAACATTCGATCCGGCCTTCACAGTGCTATTCCCCTAGTGAACGATAACACCCCCCGAGTCTTGCCTATACTACGCTACAACGATTTGGTACACTGCCTAAGGGATTGTAAAACTTCCTGTGAAGTCTTTACGAGACCCGCATCAAAGTTGTAAAGGAAGTAAATGCTACTATTAATATGGCATATATATCATATATGCTGATGCAGGAAATGAGAACCTAGTAAAATTTCATAACAATATTCTTAGTTTTCTATAACATTAAGATGAGTCACTTGAGAGCTATTCCGTGTTCTATTGTTTAGGAATCCAAGAACATTTATGGTTACTGCAAATTTCATCAGGTTTCTTGAAAAAATAACATCACATATGTAGCAGGTCGTGAAACTATGTAAAGGCTTTATTTTCTTGAAACCTAGAAAGTGAACTTTGCGCTCCATCTTTGGCAGCCCATCTCTTGTCTTCATACCTTATAACAAAAGCAACAAATATATAAAAAAAACAATATGGGAAAACTTAGATCTGTGATATAATCATGTTCTTCCAATGAAAATCGATAGGCACCTTTGGGTATCATTTGTATATTATAAAAAAAATATGGGAAAACTTAGTGTTAATTTAAGGATGTGTTTTTATGCACTATGGATCCATGATCTAACTGTTTATATGTTTTAAAAATCAATAATAAATCTGAAATATGATCCATTAATATTACCCTGTTTCAGGGAAGATTGGCTTCAATATTCTTTTTCATAGGCCATATGCAATATAGAATATAAAAGGGGGGTCCTTCATGGTCGCTCACACCTTCAAGAAAGTGAAAAAGAATATGAGCATGCATAAATTAACTGCATTCAAAGTTAATGATCCAGCTATTATTTCGGAATCAATGTCAAATTAATATATCAAAACATATTTTTTAAGACTTCAAAAAGCTATAAAGCACTTTTTGGAAAGTGTTCGAATGAGCTTATTGTGAAATCGCACCTAAATAAGCTTATTCAAACACCTCCTTAATGCATAAAACCTCTTATCATCTATTTACAAAGTTGGATTATATATTAAAACTTGTAATCATTCTGACATACCAGTTAGTGTTTTAGGACACAATACATAAAATGCCTTGGATGCCACCTCTAAATATACGTATCAAATAAACGAACGCCGTGACCTCTCTATAATCTTAGAATCGATGACACTCAATATACAAAAAAGCACAACAAATTAATTTAAAAAAAAGCAAATCACTATACCAGATAATTAACCGCACCGTCAAATCCATTCGTCAATGCAAATACCTAATTTCACAATAACACAATAAAATCATCACTAATTCCTAACTAAAATTAAAATATCAAAATCATTACCTTTAATCATAATTTTAATTAAAACCCATTCTCATCTTGTTGTGGTGTTTAATCAGAAGTCTTCATCACGAAACCAAGGACGAAGATCATACATGATTGAAGCATACGATAAGTGGCTTAATTTGTTGAAATTGAATCGGTGATTGAAGCGTGGGTCTTGCGTTTTAAAAACTAAAATAGGATGATTTTCTGTATATTGGAATGAAGATGATAAGTTTGGAAAGGGGTTTCTGATGATAATTTAGGAATATTTTAAAGAATTAGAGAGATATGCTCAATTGTATAACTGAGGAATGAATGAAATTGAGAAATTGTAGCAGGCAATTAAAGATCAATCAAAGTGACTATTGTACCTTTCATTTTACATGTATTCTTGCATAGTCATAAGTTTGTTCCAATATTGTCCTTTGAGTCAGCATTTCAATTAGCATTAAACTGCTTAGTCACCATGCCTAGTCATTATGGACTAATTCATGACTTGCCCCTTATATACGTAGAGATTTTCTAAGTCATGTTTTATTATAAATAAAATAAAATCTCATTATGTAATTAAAAAAATACAATCAATACTGTCGTTACTATTCTACATTATATCCGAGCTTTAGGTAAAATCTACCAATAAATTTTTCTATCATCCGGTTATCGGCTATTTGTCGATGATCTGAGAAAATCCTTGTTATTTTCGCTTTAATGTTTTTTATTTAACTAAGATTTTGTCTTTCCTTAGATGTTCATGGTAATGGTAAGTAATGTTGGATTATATGGTAGTTGGACTAGCAATTCACGACTAGAGGTGTGTGAGCCTATTGGGGGCACACACGATAAAACATTTAGAGTACGTTTTTTATCTCACGAAAACTATTAAAGTAAACGTTTGGACACGATATGAACTAGGAAGGCAAGAATCCCATAGATATCCTATGATTTGGCGGCTATTGAAGGCTAGAGAAGGGTTCTTGGATAGTGTCTAGGTTCATTAAGTGAAGATAAAGAGGTTATAGAGTTGTGATAATGATAGGGTGTATGTTTCACATCCTTATCTTGAGTAGGGATTTGTGGCTATTTAAAGCCCAACCCCTAGCTCATAAATCACGAAATCACAACCCTAGAAGATCAGAGAAAATCGGTTCTACTCTTCTCCTCTCCAAAACTGCCCCAAACAAATCTATATCCCAAAACAGTTCCTAATTCGTGTTAGCTTTAAAACCAGTCTTCTATATTGGTAATGGTTAATTGGGCTTATTTCATTAATAGATTCGACACTAGATCACTTCCAGTCGGGTTTTTATTAGTATTGGTATATATATTGTCAATGTGTGACAATCGACGGATTCGGGCTAGGGGTCGTAGAACTCTAATTCGGTTGTACTGTAGCAAGGCTACAACCGAATTCGGTTCAACCCTTATTATTATTTTCTGTAATTCGGTTCTATTCCAAGAGAGGGTTTAGGTGATCGGTTTTCAGGAAGGCACTTGGTTTTCTTATTGTATTGGTATATTCGTGGGGTTGGTCCTGCATCCGGGAGGCTCTTGTTTACTGTGTTTGTGTGAGGCACTGTGAGGTGACAACTTAGTCACTGGTTTTCTCATTCTTGGTTATTTGCTTTGCTGGTAGACGGACGAGGGTATGTTCCTATTATTTTACATGTCTTTAAATGTGTTTATATGTCTGTTAATTTATTGTACAGACTAGATCATATCCGCTGCGTAATTTCGTATTAGATTTAATGGTTTAACTTTGATTGTTAAATTCAACGTGGCATCTCGAGTCAATTAGTTTAGTATAATGTATTAAATCGATTTTAAAACAGCTTGGGCTGCATGTAATTGGTTTATTTATTGTTTCTATTGGTAAATATATGGAAACGACCATGCAATCCTTGCATTAACTAAATAACCAACTAGAGAATGAACACAAACATAAAATGATAAAAAGAAGTATAGATTAAAAATTAAATGTTAATTAAGTTGCTATGTTAATCTATTCTTGTTTCATCTGGCTGTAAGACTACGCAACTGTTATTCACGATGTATGTGGCGATCTAGGCACTTTAGCAGAAATCCTAGTGAGAGTCTTATTGGTTCTCCAATTGGGGATGTACTCTTTTGAGAACTCGAGGCTTTATGTGATTTACTGCTTTCATTTTAAGAGTTGTTCATCAAGTTTAATCCATTATTAGTCGGTTCTTAATTGCTTATTGTGATATGCCTTATGTTAGTCAATATTTGCCCAATTATATAGATTTTTTGAAACCTCTTAATACCGTACTAATATTATAAGTAATCTGGATTGAAATGTCAATATTACACACATAATTTTATTCCTTGTGACCAATTATGTGTTATTTGTAAAACCGGGGGTTTTTGGACAAATTAATATGGACATAAAAACTATGAAATTTGATTTCTTGTGAAGCTTTAGTTTTACATGCGCGATATGGGGTTTTTTTAATAAAAATATAAAAAAAAAAATTGATCTTTAATTTTCTCCCGCCCCATACATGCTTCGGGCTTATGAGGGAATTTTGGAATTACTTGTCTTCGGCCTAAGTTGGAGTACAATTTGGGTTGATAAATTTGTAATCCCACATTTTGGCATCAATAAAATACTATATGTTAACCATAAGGGGTTCTTTAACAATTATAGATCATTAGTCAATTGGATGTTATGGCTCACCCAATTATGGACAACTATAAGAGAAGTTAAGGCGGGTTGAATGTAAGATTCCCAAATGATGTCAGGTTTTTAATACGCTTCGCGATGACCTGTTTCTCGCTTCTTTGTTGCGTTTCTTAAATGGAGGACGTGAAATTTGACAAAATGATTGCTATACCAAAAGGGTTAACAAAATGTTTTCTTTAAACTTTGGCAACTAAGTTGTTTTGCATGCTTCTTGTTACACAATTTGTCACATTTATGTGTATAACCCTTATATGACTGTTTTAAGTCTATGCCAGCCCAAACTAGAAACTCGTGCCTTTGGCTGACTCTCTGGTCAGACCTAAGGGCCTTGCCAAAACCCATGGCGAAATTTTTGGTCATAGGGTCTGACCTATATTAATTTTCGCACGGTTCGGTTTTGGTGCTTAAATCGGTTTCCTTGGTCAGACCTCGGACTCTAGGCATAAAAATGAGACAAAAATGGCTTTTGAATACTATAAGAGTACAAATGTCATTAGTTTTCTATAAATCTAAGAGTTGCATTCCATCGCAATTATCGCTCGTCGCTTACCTCTTGCACCAACTTGTATTGACACGTGGTCAGCCCTTTGTAATAATGGGAGGTCAAGTTGGAATCTTAGTCTTATTAGGTTAAATTAATTGGGTAGTTAATTCCTTAAGAATTTATTATCGACAATCTATTATTCTGAGCTTTTTCACAATTGTAGATGACGAACCTCGTCCAGTCTAACATATTCGGTCTTCAGGGGCTTCTTCGAGAAGCAAATAATGACTGGACCCACTTTATTGATTGGTATAGACAACTTAGGATTCGTCACTATCAATTGATGGATAAGTAGAATTACCTATAGCAGCCACTCCTCCTGCTCCCTTGTAGCTCCTGCGGGTCAGCATGTTGCTCCTGAAAATCTTGCAGCTCAAACATCGCGTGGGTTAAGGATCAAAAGAGATGCGGACTCATGCTCTTTATGACCATGGAGCCTGAGATCCAACGAAATTTTGGAAAATTATCCTGCTAATGACATGCTATAAGGAGTTAAAAAGCTCTGTTTGCCCAGCACAGCAGCGAAGAGTTCTACAGACTACGCGTGATTTTTCATCGCTGTAAAACAGGAAAGAAAGGCAGGTCAGTTAGCTCGTATGTTCTAAGAATGAAGGGCTATATTGACAATCTAGAGCGTTTGGGGCACCCCGTGACACTTGGCCTTGCTGTGAGTCTGATTCTTATCGGTCTACGCAAGGAATTTGACGGGTTTGTGCAGAATTACAACATGCATAGCCTGGGGGAAGACTGTTAACGAGTAGCATTGCTCTGCTATAAGCTCCATGAGCAAACTCTTAATCTGCCCAAAAACAACGCTCCTGCTCTACATGCTATTCGAGCTGGTAAAGTCCAGAAAGGTAAAAAGCACAACAAACCGCAACCCTCAAAGGCTGGCAGGGGACAAAATCAAGGGAATGGGAAACATAAGCATGCTTTTGCTCCCAAGCCCAAGATTCCCCCTCCACCCAAGAGGGAAGATCCCGCAAAGGACTCAATCTGTCATGAGTTGTGGTGAGAAGGACATTGGAAAGGAAATGCCTCAGTACTTAGCCGAGTTGCTAAAGAAGAAAAAGAACACAGCCTCTGGAGCTGGTGGTGGTTCAGGTATCTTCGTTATAGAACTCAATACTTTCCTTAATAGATCATGGATCTATGACACTGGTTGTGGTACTCATATTTGTAATACAACGCAGGGTCTAAGGGCAAGTAGGAAACTGAAGCCGGGGGCTCTTAGCTTGTACGTGGGCAATGGTCAACGTGAAGCTGTAGAAGCAATTGGCAACTTTGATTTATCTCTTCCCTTAGCGGCTTTAGTTATTGTTTTTGAACAATTTCATTTATGCTCCTTTTATTAATAGAGGTGTATTTCAGTTTCGTTGTACGAAAGATGGTTTTATTAAACCGATTCGTATAATATATACAATTCAGTTTCTAGAAATAATATGGTTTATTTTTGTGCTATCCCAAGGATGGTATTTTTGAATTGAGTTGTCTAATTCTTATAACAAAACGAAATTTACCTATATACGGTTTAGCAACAAAAGAGCCAAGATAGACTTGGACTCTGCTCTCTTGTGGCATTGTCTTCTTGGACATATCAGCAAGAAACGCATTGAAAAAGTTTACACACGGTGGACTTATCAATTAACAGACCTTTGGGGTCTTTTGAAAAAATGCGATTCCTTGTTGTTGGTAAGATGCAAGAAAACCTTACTCACATCAAGTGGAAAGGGCCAAAGACTTACTTAGGCACTAATTACACACCGATGTATTGTGGCCATTTAAGATCACTTCAAGGCAAGGAGGCAAGCTCACTTCGTCATTTCATGACGACTTTGTCGTTATGGTTATGTTTACTTGTTAAAGCATAACATGAGTGTTTGAAACTTTCAAAGTGTTTCTAAAGGGAAGTAGAAAATCAACTCGGCGAAGACCAATAAAATCGCTACGTTGTCTGAGCGTGGGGGAGAAATATATAGTCAAGGCTGTTTGGATCATTCTCAAGGATCTTGGGATTATCGCCCCATCATTCCTCCTTACACTCACAAACAATGGTGTGTCGTAGAGAGGAGAAACAGTACCCTACTAGATATGGTCTTCGATCTATGATGAGTTCAACAAACTCTTCCAAAGCTTTTGGGATTTTGCTCTTGTGACTTTTTTTTTGCTGGCACGATTCTCAATATGGTTCCAACTAAGAAGTTTGGTAAAGAAAAAAACCCCAAAACATACGAGTATGGCTGGGCATGCCCCTAAGTTGTCTTAATTCAAAAGTCTGGGTTGTGAGGCACTTTGTTAAGCGAGTACTCTTACCAAGCCTTCGACAAGTTGAAAGCAGGTCTATTAAGTGTCATCTTCTAAGTAACCCAAGAAACAATGGGATATTCTTTCCTTCATACCACCCAGAGAACAAAAGTCTTGTTGCTCGGAATGCTGAATTACCTAGAGAATAATCTTATTGATCAAGAAGCAAGTGGGAAAGTCTAGAGGATCTTGAAATTATTCAAGAAGAAAGATACGCTCTTCTATAGTCACTAGATTTAAAGCATGAATCGAGATGATCTAGGAATGGTTAAGAACATCAAAGTGATCTCAATCCCATTCGTAGGTCCACAAGGACACGACGTGCCCCAGATCGCATGTGTTTATACATCGATATTGCTGTAAGAACATGGTTAGGGGATCTCGGTGAAACCCGCTATACTATAAAGCTGCATGTTAGACCCTGATCTTAATTGGGCTACAGCTATGAATGTGGGAATGCAATACATGACAAGACAACGAAGTATGGATCTTGGTTGAGCTTCCTCCTAATGGCAAGACCGTTGGGTAGCAAGTGGGCTTCTTTAAGAAAATGGTGGACATGGATGGTGCTGTACACACCTATAAAGCTCGTCTAGTAGCGAAGGGCATATACTCAAAACCCCTGGGATTGATTATGAGGTAAACCTTCTAACCTGTTGAGAATTAGAGCTATTAGTTTCTTCATAGCCATAGCCGCGTACTATGACTATGAGATTTGCGCAAAATGATGTCAAAATGCCTTCTCAATGGCTTATCTCAATGAAGAGGTATACATGGAGCAACCTGAAGGTTTTGTCAGCCAAAAATATCCAAACCGAGTATGCAAGTGAAACGTTCCTTTTGGGCTTAATCAAGCATCAAGGCCAGGAATAAGCGTTTTTTGATGATGAAATAAGAAATTTGGTTTCAGTCAAAATGCTGATGAGCCATGTGTTTATCTAAATGCTATGTGGCGGTTAATGTTACTTTCCTAATCTTTATGGTCGAACGACATATTGATCTTGGGATACAGCATTCCTATTTTACAAGTTGTTAAATCCCACTTGGAATGTGTTTTCCATGAAAGATTTCAGGCGAGCTGCATATATTCTTGGAATCAAGATCTACGGATATAGATCACGGCGGTTTGATTGGCTTATGTCAAAAGTGCTTATATCGATAATATTCTTAACGGATGTCCTGGAGAATATTCAAACGTGGAAGTATCACCATGAGGATAAGCTAAGATTGAGTAAATCTCTAGGTTGCTCTAACCTGACTGAAATTGAAGCGCATGCAAAATGTTCCATACGCCTCGGCTGTGGTTCTATTATGGATGTGTGAGATGTACTCGCCCTGATGTCTGCGTATGGCGTCAAATAACATTAACAAGCCGATTCCTACAGAATCCCTGGTGATCTTTCATGGACTACTGTTATGAACATTCTGAAGTATTCAGGAATTACTAAGGACATGTTCTAGTTTACGGAGGTGAGGTGATCTAAAACGGATGAGATCAGGGTTTCTCGCTACACTGATGTGGATATTGACGGATGCGATGACCTCAGCTCAGGACTGGATATGTGTTTGTTTTGAATGGAGGTGCTGTTGATTGGAAAGAGTGCCAAGCAAAGCATTTTCGCTACTTCATCTGCAGAAAGAATATGGAGGTTTATTGCTGCCTTTGATGCTTACTAAGGAAGCTGTAAGGTTAGGAAATTCTTTTCTGGGTCGGTTATGTTGTTCCCACCAATTGAAAAACCATTAATAAGTTGTATTGTGATAATACTGGAGCAATTGCTATAGCTAATGAGTCTGGAATCACTAAAGGTGCTAGACATTTCCGTGCCAAAGTTCACTACCTCCGCGAAGTTATTGAATTTGGTGACATAAAGTTAGAAAAAGTTCACACAGATGACAACTTAGCTGATCCGTTTACAAAAGCATTAGCTTTTCCAAAGCATTCAGAACTTACTAGATATTGAATGCTTCCTAGCTAGTTTGGTTTATGTAAATCTGGTGTTTATTTGTCATTTGGATAATTGGGATTGTAAAATGATATATTATTTTTGATGAATAAGATACGAGGTATTTGTTATCATTCATATAAAAATTGTTTGTCCTGTATTTGCATATTTAATCCTTGAATGATTTATCATTCTAAATAAGTCCATTGTCGGTTAACAATATGGGAGTATTGTTACATAAGGCAAATGTGAGGTTTGGTTATATTCTTTGAATATATGGAAGGTTCCCACCAAACTCATATGTTACTCACAAGGGATGCGTATTGGATACCCCAACCTTCGAATGTTTACTTTATGGATCCGTTATCATAAGTAAAATTTGAAAAAGGTTAGTTAAGTCATCCTTAGACTTGAGAATACAAACAAGTTATGGTATGTGTGGGCTATCATCTTTTTAATTCTATGTCAAACGCTTTGTCGGAAAAAGTGGTAATAAAGACTATTATTGGAAGTGATGTGAAGCAGCATTCACAACACTTGTATTCAACAAAGAATTTGTTCCTCCACTTGATATGTGCAGAATAATACCTGGGCGCCTCTCCAGAATTAATCAGATAATTGTTTGGCCGAACCCAAAGGTTATAATGCACGTTGATTCTTGTTACATTTGTATATCTGTATTCTGAATTCTATATCGCGAATCTAAATGGGTAAAAATATATATATGATACTGTACTTTTATTTTGAATGTGTGATGATTTTAATGTTAGTTTTTGGTTGTTATAGGAACGAGTCTGCCGATTCAATTGCCAAATGATCTATCCTGGTAAGTCTGCATTGCCATCAAAACTGTACCAAAATATTTGCATTAGTATTGCTACGGTGTTAATTTTCGTTTTAATTCCAAAATCACATGTGCGCCAAGATAGTATCTGTTGGATTATATGGTAGTTGGACTAGCAATTCACGACTAGAGGTGTGTGAGCCTATTGGGGGCACACACGATAAAACATTTAGAGTACGTTTTAATCTCACGAAAACTATTTAAAGTAAACCGTTTGGACACGAAATGAACTAGACAAGAATCCCATAGATATCCTTATGATTTGGCCGGCTATAGAAGGCTAGAGAAGGTTCTTGGGAAGTGTCTAGGTTCATTAAGTGAAGATAAAGAGGATTAATAGAGTTGTGATAATGATAGGAGTGTAGTTTCACATCCTTATCATGAGTAGGGATTTGTGGCTATTTAAAGCCCAACCCCTAGCTCATAAATCACGAAATCACAACCCTAGAAGATCAGAGAAATCGGTTCTACTCTTCTCCTCTCCAAAACAGCCGAAATAAAACTATATACCAAACAGTCTCCTAATTCGGTTAGCTTTAAAACCAGTCTTCTATTTCGGTTAATGGTTATTGGGCTATTTCATTAGAGATTCGAACCCTAGATCACTTCCAGAGGGTTTATAGTATTGGTATATATATTGTCAAGGTGTGACAATCGACGGATTCGGGCTAGGGGTCGTAGAACTCTAATTCGGTTGTACTGTAGCAAGGCTACAACCGAATTCGGTTCAACCCTTATTATTATTTTCTGTAATTCGGTTCTATTCCAAGAGTGGGTTTAGGTGATCGGTTTTCAGAAGCACTTGGTTTACTTATTGTATTGGATACACGTGAGGTCTGGACTAGCATCCGGGCGTGCTTGTTTACGTGTTTGTGTGAGCACTGGTAGAGGTGACAACTTAGTCACTCGTTTCTCATTCTTGGTTTCTTTGATTTGCTGGTGACGACGAGGGTATGTTCCTATTTAATTTACATGTCCTTTAAATGTGTTTTATGTGTATGTTAATTATTGTACTAGACTAGATCTATCCGCTGCGCACTCGTATGAGTTAATGGTTAACTTGATTGTTAAATTCCAACAGAAACAGGTACTGATTGACAGGATTGGGATCTTTAATCTTTCCCTTAAGAGTGATTTTGTATCAAGCGGGTTTCTTTATTCGTCTCTTTATGTGCTATTGGAGAATCTTATTTGCTCAAACTTCCAAATCAAATGTGCATGAGATGCTGTCTTACATGT
>BQNB010186565.1:0-11533 GCA_026074375.1 Tanacetum coccineum
AGGTGGGAAGGCAAGAATGAGTTAGGGTTTTTCTTATTAAACTAATTAAATAAAATCCTAATCTAACTAAACTTAGGATGAGATAAAATGCATTTTTTTTCTCTTTTTCCCCTTAAAACCGATCGGCTCCCCTTTAGTATATATATATATATATATATATATATATATATTAATTATATAATTTCCTACTTTACCTTAGTTTCCTACAAAAACCTTGGAAAAATTAGTAAACCTTTTGCATGAAAAACTAAATACAAACTTTCTATTTATAACTTTCATTTCCAAAAATACTTTTTATATTTAGAAAGTTCATTACTAATTCTCATATTTCATGAGCCCAATTCACTTCCATTAAGACATACCTTCCATAATAATCCAACACACAATCATTCACAAATTGATATAGCCATGCACGCAAACACGTCATTCATTTCCATTGTCACTACACGTGAACAAAAATGGAATACCCTAAAATACCCTAAACTCATTAAAAATTGAAATGAACACGCATCTCAAAATGAATTCATGCACATAGATAAAGCCACATAGCACACACATATAACACGTATAGACACTTAGCCAACTCTAAAGGTATGACTAACCTGCTCAAATCACGGGTGTCACAATCAATATCAAGGTTGACGAGATCTTCATCATCAGAATCTGCTAAATCATGAGGAATGGGGTCTTTCTCATCAATAATATCATCGTCTTCATCAACAACATCAATGATATCTGGTGGTGCATCAACATCTATTGATTGACCATCTATATGCAAGGCCGCAATTTCCAAGTCATTCAAACTAGTAGAAAGTGCGAATTCAGTGAGTTGTCGACATGTATAACATCAGGGTCGTCCTATACCATAATGACACCCCCGTTTGAAAACTTTTTATGACTCACATGTTCGACGACCTTCCAACCGAGTGGTCGTTTGGCCATATCTTCAAGGTAGAAGCATTGTTTGACTTGTGTTGCGAGAATGTATTGATCATTTTTAAGCGCCTCACCATTTTCCTTGATTTATGTTATGTTTTTTCTAATGACAAAATTTTGGATACGTCCTTTGTTGCTAGTGTCGAACCACTTAACTTAGAACAACACAGTTTTGAACGACAAATACGAAAACTCAAGGATTTGTTCAAGCTGACCATAATATATTTCTCCGTCCAGACCAGGCGAATAAATGCCGCTGTTTTGAGTTGTACGACGTTCATCGCGGCTGTGCATGACAAACCTCACACTGTTGACTATGCAAGAGTTGACTGAGATTGGAGTTTGTGATGGTTCACAAGCCAAAGCGAATAACTCGCTGCTTTCGCTAACACCTGGGTTATTGTCTACGTGACGTTGATGGATCTATGACGAAGATAGGATCTGATAGAGTACACAAAATATGATGTCGTTATTTTTACAGTTAAATACACACAATAAGTCTAAGTTTACCTGCTTCCCAAACTAGCTGGGGAATTCTTCTTTCATGTCTTTGTTAGGAAATTCACTAAAAATTGTTCATGGTGTTTGAATAAGTCGTCGAAAAGATAAGTTAAGAAAAAGAAGTTTCAAAATAAAAACACGTACCTCTTAAACTTGGCCCGGTACGTGTCGATTTCAGGACTGTTGTGAAGTACATACCATATCACTTTCTTTAATTCTTGGTGATCAATATGAATAACCGACCGTAAAACAATCGATTTACATAGTGATTTGAACACCTGAAACTGACACGTTGGAGGAGGGCAATCCACATTACAGTCGGGACGATTAAATTTCATGGTAACATCTCAAAAATAATGAGAACTGAAAGTCAATGCTTCTTCTGTAATATAACCCTCCGCAATCGAACCTTTTGGCTTAGCTTTATTTCATACATAATTTTTTAGCTTCTTCATATATCTTTCAAATGGATACATCCACCGAGGGCGAATAGGCCCGTCGAAAATAGCCTTTAGAGGTAAATGGATAACCAAGTGAATCACAATGTCAAATAAAGCAGGAGGATATATGAGCTCGAGATTGCACAGAATATCGATCACCTTGCTCTGAGCTTTCAACGTGTCATCCACCATCAAAGTTTAAGAGCAGATTTGCTTAAAGAATAAACATAGCTCGATTAGTAGGTTTGCAATGTCTGGGGGCAAGTATTGCTGAAGTCCGTAAGGAAGTAAACATTGCATCATTATATGACAGTCATGAGACTTCAGGCCTGTTATATTGGTATCATTATCGGTGACTTTGTGCTTAAAGTTGGATCCAAACCCATCTGGTAGTTTAACTCCTTTGATGAACTGACAAACTTTTTTTGTCCTCTGGTGTGAAAGAATACGCAGCATGAGGCTTCGAGCACTTCCCGTTTTTGTTTTTGCCGAGCCATAATCCACTTCGAATGCCCAGCCTTTCCAAATCTTGTCTTGCCTTGGCGGTGTCTTTAGATTTGCCATTAATTAACAAAGTGTTCAAGATACCCTCCAACACATTCTTTTCGATATTCATGACATCTAAATTATGTTTTAGTGTAAGAAAAGACAAATACTCAAGCTCGTAAAAAATAGATCGTTTAGTCTAGTTTAGCTCGACAAGAACATTGCATTTTATCTTCACACCCCCAAACCTCGGATGTTTACCCTTCACATGCGTGGGCAATCTAGCAAGTTGAGTCATGATTGCATCCCAGCTAAATTATCTAGGAGGATCTTCATTTTTGGTTTCACCATTGAATTCAAGTGACCTCCTCCGTTTATGGGGCTTCTTTAAGAATCTTCTGTGGCCAATATAAGCTGTTTTTCCTAACACACGTACAGATGGAGTGTCTTTATTACATGTAAGGCATGCTCTGTATCCTTGCCCACTCCACCCAGACTGTAGGATCCCTATTAACACTTCATAACATATATATATCACACAAATCGAACAAGAAAAGAGAAAGAGAGTGAGTTGTTTTAGTCTCGCACCTGGCTTTTGACCCATATATCCTTAGTCTCAATCAAACGGCCTCAAGTATACATCAATGTCCTTGCCCGGGGATTTAGGGCCAGGAATTAACAACGTCAGAGGAAAGAAACTCTTCTTTTCCACATAACCACGGAGGTAGATTGTATGTTTTCAGTATCATCGGCCACATGCTGTAAGACTGACTAAGGTTTCCGAACGGATTGAAACCATCAGTAGCCAACCCTAATCGAACATTTCTTGGTTCTCAACAAATCCCGGATTACTTGGTGTCAACGTCTTCATGCTCTCCATCAACCGGGTGTTTCAAAAAATTCATTTTTTTTTTTTTTTTTTTTTTTTTTATTTTTAACGGGGGGCTCCGTACACTTTCCAGTAGCATGCCAAGTCATTTCCTTTGCAGTGTGACTAGACTTGTACAAACGTTGTAGTCTAGGAATGATCGGAAAGTAACGCAACACCTTCTTAGGAACTTTCTTCCCCGGTGTGTTACTGTCTTTCCATCTACTCGTGTTACACACCGGACAGAAATGCACATCTTTGTTAGCGTCGTAAATCGTTTACACAAGCATGTATCGACTCGTACCCTAACCCGATCGTTTTAAAATTTCTTTATTGCATAGTATGCGGTGGAGTTAGTATCTTTAGCGGTGGGGAAATACCTTTTGGAAAAACTTTTAGCATTTCATTGAATATAGAATCAGTCAATTTACCTTTAACCTTAAAATAGGTAAACTTTGCCATAAAGTCTAATTGAGTCACATAGTTACAACCGGGGTACAGCTCCTTGTTGGCACTGGCATATAACTCTTCGAACTCGTTACGTTTAGCTTGAGTCGGGTCGTTACTTGTCTCACCAATATCTCCTTGAGTTGGCTCATTTTGTTCATTATTCAGAGGAATATAGCTAAGATCATTAAGGTACGCTATCATGTCACTCATCTGAGGTTGTCTTATGTTATCTATTACTAGCGATGGCGGAGGAAGATCCGGTTCACCGTGGTGAATCCATGTTTTTATTAACTTGGGTCAAACCATACTTTGAAATGTGGTCTGAAAGGTGTTTGATGGATACCCACAATACTAGACGACAAGACTTACATGGACATCTTATATTCCCCGCACTATCCACTAACGGCTTGCAATCATCGACGAATTTCTTAAGACCGGTATAAAATGCTTTTTCATGTTTCCCTAAACTTGTCCAACTCTTATCAATTACCATAACTACGTTTTAACGATACAATTAGTTATTATATGCAACTTAATTAAACACATTCAAACGAGGAATACAGATGTTTTGTTACTAGTGCAACTATGGAAGCAATCTCTAACCCACTCTTTGAATGATTTGTCTCATATATGAATGCGTATGACCGATTTACTATTTGAGAAAATTTCGGCAGCATTTCCCCTCAACTCCGCAAATATGTGTTCAAAGACATATTCGTAGGAGTAAAGGAGAAACACTGTCGAAATCATCTCAAATAGTAAACCAATTATATGCATTCATATCCTAAATGAGACAAAACATTCAAAAAGCAGTCCCAAACAGGGGAACGTTTTCGATATTAATTCTTAATAATTAAAGTTCTGACGGGTTTTCTATAGGATGATTAAATTCAGACGGGGATTTTCCGAATTTAATCACTAAAATCCTAAAACATTCCTAAAGGGTTCAATAAAACAAATACCAAACGCATATCCAAACGCGAATAACCAAAATAAATTGTTTATTAACAAATACCAAACTATCACATATTAATATTTCAAACTATCAAACATATATTTAACGAATACTTACTATGGTCGGGTGTCTCGGCTGTGGTCGGGTGTCTCGGCTGCGGTCGGGTGTCCTGGCTGGCCAAATTAAACATATAAAAGACAAATTTAACATAAACTTCTACAAAATAATAACTAGAAACATTCCCCGACGACATGTCGCCCGGGATACCAAAAGGCAAAAAAAATAAAACATATATACCTTTGGTTGTGGGCTGTTCGAAGTCAGCGGGGTCTCGCCTCCGCTCGGTCTCGGCTCCGGCTCCGGCACTGTTGACTGTAAAAAAAACTACAATCAAACCTTAGCTTATTATACCTCCTTAATTGCTTATTATATATTTTTAACAACTTATTAACATAAAATTAATTTTTTTATCATTTACTTCGTTTAGCACTCGGTCTTGGCGGCTATTTTAGAGGGCTTAGAAAAGATGTAAAGAATTATCATTTAGAGGGTTAAGAAAAGAATTATAGTTTAGAGGTGGAGATGGAGGTGGTGAACGGATGAGTGCTCGTGTGAGATGGAGGTGGTGGTGGTGGTGAGTGACGTGGAGATGGAGGTGGTAGTGGTAGGGGTGGTGGAGGTGGTAGTGGTGGAGATGGAGGTGGTAGTCGCCGGCTAGGTGGAGATGGTGATTTTTAATAATTTTTACGTTTTGTGTTATACAAACTGAAACCCAGATCTGGTTTTTGGTAACAGTTAAATCCCGGGCGACATTCCCGGGCGACATGTCGCCCGGGAAAATTAAATGTTTGTCGTTTAGTACAAAATGGCGCGTTAACGAAATTTTTGGAGGGCCTTTTTAGCAAATGTGAAACACTTTCCCGAGCGACATGCCGCCCGGGAAAAGTTTTATTAAAAACGTCATATAGTTTTATAAATACTAAAAACTGTATAACTTTTTAATAATTCATTTCCCGGGCGACATGTCGCCCGGGAAAGTGTTTTATTAAAAACATTATATAGTTTTATAAATACTAAAAACTGTATAACTTTTTAATAATACCTTTCCCGGGCAACATGTCGCCCGGGAAATGTGTTTTATTAAATGTTATACAGTTTTATAAATACAAAAACATGTATAACTTTTAAGTATACCTTTCCCGGGCGACACTGTCGCCTGGGGAAAGTTTTTTATTAACTCACGGGAAAAATAAAGTTTTTTTTTTTTTATTTAAAAAAAAAAAAAATAAAAAAAAAAAAACATTATCAGTTTTATTGAAATATTAAAAATGTATAATATATTCTATATAGTTATATTTTTTTATAAATAAATTTATATAAACAATATTTTAAACAAAAATTATATATTTTATAAAATATATAATTATTTTTTTAAATAAATAATTATTATTTATAATTATTTTTTTTAAGTATGCGCGTATCTCACACGTGCATGACTCAACAACACTGATCGAACACCTAAATTTCCATCGGCTCAATTGTCAGTGTTTTTGGAGCACAAATAAAAACACTGAGCCTTGGTCTCTTATCGTTGTACATTAGATGTTCAACGGATGAGTCGATATGTTATCGTTGTACATTATATGTTCAACGGATGAGTCGATATGTTATCGTTGTACATTAGATGTTCAACGGATGAGTCGATATGTTATCGTTGTACATTAGATGTTCAACGGATGAGTCGATATGTTATCGTTGTACGTTAGATGTTCAACGGATAAAGTCGATATGTTATCGTTGCACGTTAGATGTCCAACGGATGAGTCGATATGTTATCGTTGTACATTAGATGTCCAACGGATGAGTCGATATGTTATCGTTGTACATTAGATGTTCAACGGATGAGTCGATATGTTATCGTTGTACATTAGATGTTCAACGGATGAGTCGATATGTTATCGTTGTACATTAGATGTTCAACGGATGAGTCGATATGTTATCGTTGTACATTAGATGTTCAACGGATGAGTCGATATGTTATCGTTGTACATTAGATGTTCAACGGATGAGTCGATATGTTATCGTTGCACATTAGATGTTCAACGGATGAGTCGATATGTTATCGTTGTACATTAGATGTTCAACGGATGAGTCGATATGTTATCGTTGTACATTAGATGTTAAACGGATGAGTCGATATCTAGGGTGTAAACGAGCCGAGTCGAGCCGAGTACTGCCAAGCTCGAGCTCGACTCGAATACTAAAACTCGAGCTCGAAACTCGGCTCGAGCTCGGCCGAGCTTTATATTTCGAGCTCGAGCTCGACTCATTTGTGGTGGTGTTGCTGCAAAATCGCCAAAAAAAGTTTTTTTTACGTTTTCCCGTTTGTGTTATACAACTGAAACCCAGATATGCTTTTTAATGACAGATATTTCCCAGGCGACATTCCCGAGCGACATGTCGCCCGAGAAAGATCCAGTTTTGTCGTTTAGCACAAATTGGCGCGACAACGAAAATTTTGGAGGGCCTTTTTAGCAAATATAAAAAGCTTTCCCGGGCGACATGTCGCCCGGGAAAGATTTATTAAAAAATATAAACTTTTATAAAAATTAAAAGATGTATAATTTTTAATAAGCTTTTCCCGGGCGACTTGTTGTCCGGGAAAGATTTTTATTAAAAATTAAAAGATTTTTAATAAAAATTTCCCGGGCGACATGTCGCCCGGGAAAGATTTATTAAATTTTTTTACACTTTTATAAAAATTAAAACATTTATAATTTTTTAATAAGCTTTTCCCGGGCGATATATCGCCTGGGAAAGGTTTTATTAAATATTTTTAATAATTTTTTTTTATATTTTTTTAATGAAAGATTTTTAATAAAAAAATTATACACTTTTATAATAATTAAAAACTATATGTTTTTAATAAACTTTTAAAATATTTTTAATAAAACTTTTCGTGGGCGACATGTCGCCCGGGAATACTTTTATTAAAATTATTATACACTTTTATTAAAATAAACTTTTTTTAATAAATTTTTTTTACACTTTTATTAAAAAATTATACACTTTTATAATAATTAAAAACTATATATTTTTAATAAACTTTTAAAATAGTATACACTACTTAGAAATCACCCATAAGTAGGAAACAAAGGAATTGTCTCAATCTCCGGTATTTCCTTCTTGATCTTCCTCTTCGCGATGATTCTATGCTTTAGACGTTCAACAGATAAGTCGATGTGTTATCGTTGTACTTTAGACGTTCAACGGATGATTCGATGAGTTGTCGTTGTACATTACATGTTCAACGGATGAGTCGATGTGTTATCGTTGTACATTAGATGTTTAACGGACGAGTCGATGTGTTATTTTATTATAACGATGATAGTCATATCAAAGGTAGCAAAACTACTTAGAAATCACCCATAAGTAGGAAACAAAGGAAGTGTCTCAATCTCCGGTGAATTATTTCCTTCTTGATCTTCCTCTTCGCGATGACTCGATATGTTATCATATACTCCCGCCATATACTCCCGCCATATACTCCCGCCAAATACTTTTACCATATACTCCCGCCAAATGCTCCCGCCATATACTCCCACCAAATACTCCCTCCAAAAAACTATTTTTTACTATAATAACGAATATAATACTCACAACTACCAACAGCTCAAGCACACTCTTACCATCACAACCACAAACATATCACACTGTTATTATGGTGAAGATGGTGTCATATGAAGCTTTTGCGTGTCCTTGTGGAGACGGAGATGTAGTTCTGCGAGAATCGTATAAACCTAAAACCTGTGGTAAACTATACTATGCATGTCCACGATCAAAGGTGAAAAATCACATGTTTTTTTATGTAATATATAAATAATGTGGTTAGTTGTTAAAAATTATTATCTTCACTCTTTAACAGCCTCAGCAAAACACTTTCGGATGTAATTTTTTTTTGGAAAGAGGAACGAGTCCGTCTACTGGTTGGTTCTCCTGGAGCTTCAACGACTCCAATTTATTCTCCAGGATCATCATCGACTCTAATTTATTCTCTAGGAGCTTCAACGACTCCAATTTATTCTCTAGGATCATCATCGACTCCAATTTATTCTCCAGGAGCTTCAAGAAATGCAGTGTGCTCAAACTGCAAGCACTTGCTTGATAAGATAACGGTATGCGAGGCAATGTTAGAAATGTATAAGAATCCGGAACAACACACACTTAATTCAGCTGCACTACTTCACGAAGTTTACAATGATAATGACATGAGAAAACTTGATTTGGAGTAGTTGTCATTTGTAATGTAATTCTTATGCGTTTAATGTCTGTTTGTAGGTCCTCGTATGATTACAGTCTAATATGTTTAAGTGTCTGTTGTAAACTCACGAATGATTATCGGTATTAGACCCTCGCTTGTGTTACTTACAAGTGGTAAGTATAAATTATTTAACTTATTGAATGGTTTGTTTTTTGTGTTACTTGATGAATGTGTATCATGAAAAAGTATAGGTACTCATGTTCAACTATGAAGGGTATAGAGCATATCTGACCGACCGAGAAAACAGAGTGTTTTTCTTATTAGTTATTATTTATCAAAATATATAATATTATTTTATAAATAATAATATAAATTATTTAAATTTATTCTATAAATAATATTGATTTAAAAACTGATATTTTTTTCGTAAAAACGTCCCGGGCGACATTGGTCGCCAGGGAGCGGAAAGGTTTTATTAAAAAAAATATACAGTTTTTTATATATATTAAAACCATGTGTAATTTATTATTAAAAAAATTCTCGAGCCGACGTCGCCCGAGGATTTTTAAAACACGTCAATTAACACTTCACAACCCGTAAACATTCACTGTGAATTAATTTGTTTAATAAAACTTTCCGGCGACAGTCGCCCGGGATGATGAGCGGGGAAAACTTGCGCCAGATTTTCGTTGATGTTTTGGTCAAATTTTTATACCAACTTATCCGGGCGACATGTCGCTCGGAAAACTTTCTTCGAACTTTGTCTAAAAAAGTCTACTGAAATTTGTGCTGCCACGTCGTACAGACTTTTGTCGTTTAGTGGGTTTTTCGGGACGACAAATGTCGCCCGCGGGAAAACTTCGTCACTTGTTCTATTTTTCTGTAGTGAGTGTTTAGGTAGAACAAGAACAAGCCGAAGAATAAGAAAGGGAACGCTCAACCCATATATGTGCAGTTTACAAGGCCAACTTGTAGGGATACGACCCATGACATTCTTTTCTATGACTCTCGACTCTATACCGTTTGGCAAGCTACATTAGCAGGTGATGAGTAGATTTGGTTCTTTCATTACAAACAAAACTAGGCTCAAATCATATCGGTTTTGTTGTATAGATGGTATTTTAGATGAAAGAACCGGAAAGCTCAGGATATATCAACTAAGAGCAATGCATAGTTCATCAAAGCCATGTTTATGTCTAAGTACCATATCGTTTTCCTACATACTTACATACATGTTTACCATGGATGATAGAGAGCACCGTTGATGAAGATCTTCCCCACCTGACAACCATGCAACCAGCAGTCTGCATCCTGCTCAAGTTTCATACTGAGTGACCCGTGACATACATACGTCGTCGCAATGAAGCTGTGAACTTCATCTTCCCCACCCGACGACCGTGCTACCAGCAGTCAGCCTCCTGCTTGAGTTTGGCACCGAGTAACCCCTGTCATACATACGTTGAATCTCTTCCCTGTACTCTCTGTTAGTGACTTGATGGATATTCTTGGTGTTAGCTCGATCACATCCCCCATTTTCACCTTGCAACTAGGATCACTCACGGGCTCATGGTTAAGCCTTGGCCTTAACTCTTGCTTCAGAGAAAACCCGTATGGAGAGTACCTCGATTAGCACCCATGACCGGCTATGTTGAGAACATCCTTCACAGTTGAATTTTCTGGGAATTCTTGCACCGACATCTGTAAGAGAGATAATCGCATGTTTCCAAATTAGTTTGCATTACAAAAAATGTCTCACTCGAAGGGGGTAAATTCAAGCATATGAAGAAGGTAAAATCTTTATATTTGTAGAGCACCAACCTTGTCGTTCTCAATCATGATGACATAAACAGGCCCATCAGATCCAGAGCCATGTTTATACGAATTTGGGCAATATTTGATCATTATTGTCAACGCACGCTTTGTATTCGCCCATATTTCCACATTGCCATGTGACAACCAAACGGGCCCATTCAACCATATGGAGCACAAATGAAGAGTGTTTGCAAGCACTTTCTTTGAACCTCCAGCGAGCAGCAAATCCAAACTCAGCTGGTGAATGCATCGATTTTGTTCTTATTTGAACTTCAAGTGGAACTGATATCTCTCCCATAACTACTGTGTGTAAGGACTCGCACCTGTAAAATCAAATTTCACCTGTTACACTCTGTATGCTTTATGTAATCTTTCAACTTTCCAGGTACTTCAGACCATAACTGGTGAACAAGCTCTAACGCTTTATAGCAGCCTCTTCATTTTCAACAATGAGACGTAGCCCATGAATATCATAGATTTCATCCATGGCCAGCTTTTTCCTATTAATGATAGCATAGAATGTTAAACTCGTATACAAAGTACAGAGCTAAAGGGTAAGGACTTGCCAAAACGAGACATACTTTTAGCTTATTGCAGTGGATGCTATACAAGCTTTTGTGTCGTCCTTACAAAACGTGGTAAGAGATAGACCCCTCTTAAAGAGATTGTTCCAATTTATCTGCAGCAGACATGACCATTGCCTCATCAAACGACTTCAAAAGTTGAGAAGATAGATTATTGTGTTGCTCCGGATTGAGGTGCTTGAAAGAAAGAGTCTCCAATTGCTCCTTCCAACTCGTGATTCCTAAACAGTTTGCCAAAGG
>BQNB010186567.1:0-12115 GCA_026074375.1 Tanacetum coccineum
AAAAAAATGAAAAAAATAAAAAGAGTATGTAAGAAAAATACTATATGTGGGACCAAAATTACTTTGACTCTAAAGAACCTAAGAAGTAATCTATATGTTCCTTAATTTATTTTTCATTTAATATAGAGTGACGAAGAATATATATTAGTTATATATTTCAACATCTAGGAAATGACCCAAACACTCCCTTATCAATACAATACTTGACCAAGATTGTCGAATGATATACGTTAAGTTGTATATTTAGTTGACAAATATTAGTTCATTATTTTTTTTGACTTGGTGAGAGTTAAATGGTGTTTGTTTTGACTCAACACTATGTTTTAGACCGTTAAACCAAACGCCCCTTTATTTTAATTTTTTTATAATATGTATCAATATATATATATGAATTATATATCTTGATGACTTACACAAGCTAGTAATGTGATTATACAAGTGACAAAACTATAGTGATGGTCATTTTGACCCTAAAAATTGATACTAAGAAACGAACCAAATATCCCTTCAATTTTATAAAACTTTATTCATTGAATCAAAAAATAAACGTTTAGATACGTATGTTTTGATAGATAATGTATGATTATTTTAACATGTTTTTGGCATGAATCAACAATGTATTAACTTTTGTTTTGAAATTTCTTTTAAAAAAATTGAAAAATAATGTAAATGTTTTTAACAAATTTTTCGAACCAAAAAAAATTATGACTCAATCCTATTGAAATTTTGAATATCTATGACTACGGAAATCATTATAGTTATGGATTTCCTAGACTTAATCAAAAAAATATAAAAGTTGTGAAAAATACCCAATTTTGATTGGGAGCAAAATTAGATGAAATTGAAAAGGAAAAGTGTAGGAAATCTTACAATAAATGTTGTTAATCGAGTTGTAGGTGATTGCCCTTGCGAAATTGGATGGATTTTGAGTTTGAGGATAGAATTTTAAAGGTTTTGGGTTGTGGTTTTCGTCACTCAGCAAGTAGGAGAAGAGGGAAGAGAGAAAAGTGATGTTTGGTATAAAATTTGACTTTAAGGGGGTATTTGGTTTCACAGATAGGCGGTCCCCTTAATTAATTAGGTTTTCGTCACAGTGAGTGGGAGTAAGAGGAAGAGAGAAATGATGTGTTTGGCATAAAATTCGTTCAGAAGGGGGGCAAGTTTGGATTTTTCAGATGGGGCGGTCCCTTTAATTAATTCAAGGGGCCTCCTTTTTTACACGGCCTAGGTCCCATTTAAAATAGGGGTGCCGCACCTGAAGAAATTTTTTTCTTCTATTTTTGGCTAGTTTTGTGAGAATAAATATTGACAATTTTTAATTAACTCTTTGTTTAATTAAAACGTTTCTTTGACTATCTCGAACGAGATAATTTAGATGTCAATACATAAGATGATTTGGTGACTAAACTTCATGCAAACATGATGAATTAATTTCTTTGAACGAAAAAATTTATTGATACGTTTTGAAATGGGAGAGAGTAGATATTGTGGAGGATGAGAGATTGGAATGAAGTTAAGACTTCAACATGGCTATTTTGATAGACGTAGTTGAGGCGAGCGTTGAGGTGGAAGGGAGTTTGTTTCATCCTTAGTGGTTTGAGACTTTTCAGATGCAAAACTAACCCTACTTCTATGTTACTTATTATCCACTAACTCATTTTTCTTCGTCTACCTGAGTTCGTGGCCATAGAATACTTCCATTTTATAGTGGTTCATGGATAATCCATATGAAAGAATGGTTCCTAATGAACAAATTCTTTTAAAAACTAGAAAGCCAACAAATGGCATTTCTTTTTAGTGATACCAATATTTCCTAACTATCACTAATACTAAGTATATCATATACCAATCTATAATTTACGTAATTAGAGAGTGAGACGTACCTTAGCCTTCAAGAGAAATTACTTTAAAATCTTCAAGGTAGCAAGCTTTAAGGATGAGGATTTATGGAAATCCTATATGAGTTCTTCAATTTGTTTGACGAAAGCCAAAGGATGTTTGTATATGATTAACCTCAGAAGATATGATGATTTAGCTATATGGTCCCCATCGTTTCACGAGTTCAAAGTTATTGTTTCCGAACATGTTTTGCATTTGATTCGGACACATGTATGGTGAACATCTTTCACATTAAGTAAAGCTTGGTTGGTGTGGATGATTCCACATTGTGTGATTGTGTTAGAGTAATTTGGTCTACCTTGGTCTCTCCTAGGTTGAGGTGTTTTGAAACGAGGATGAGAGTTTTCCTTTCTTCTCGGAGGAGGTGTTTTAGGCCTCATTGTGGGTTTAGTAAATCTGACTCTAGGTTTTAAGGAAGGTTTGTAAAAACGTTTTACCTCATCATCACTTGTAATAGGAATTGTAGGATATTGGAAATCATAACACACTCGAATGACTAGTGGATTAGCCAAGTTCTAGAGAGAGAGAGTAAGAGAGAACTTAACTTGTATTATCTAAATGACTAACCCACGTCTTCCATGGCATGGAAAAGGCTTTTATAGTAACAAGTAAAACCGGCCTAAGGCCTTGGTAAAGGGCTAACACGTTGGGTTTAATACCCAGCCCATTACCGAACATTATACATTAACTACTTAACTACGAGCAACTATAAATGGTAAAATACATGGGGTGACCGAGTCTTTTTCTAATATCTAACAATCTCCCCCTAAGGGAGATCACCTCAGAAAATACTAATTTAAGCTCAGCAATCTTGATCATGTGTTCAGCTCGTAGTCTTTGATTCTTCATGCATGAATTTCTTTGTACATAATGTAGTGATCTTCAAGCTTAGTTTCATTGACTTGTATGATCTTTGAGCTTTCTTTGAGATCATCAGCCACAGTAAATCTCTTAATCATCCTTGTTGTGGTATTTCCTCCATGTAATGTTGTGACCTTCGGACCTGCATGCTCACACTTTTATGGATCATGATAGCACACATCAGAGTTGCTGAAGCTGTGTTGTAGGTCTTTCAGTTATCATGATGTCTTTAATTAGGAACATTAAGTGTGAGCATGGGGTTATGAATCGACATGTCTTTTTCCATCAGCTTCTACCGTCTACCATCAGGAATTCCTGCAAGTATATGTTAGTGATAAACAAATGAAAGTCTACGTTATTCAGTATAAATACTGCTTGTGGTCAGGTAGAATTCCAAAGAATCTCCTTGATAGGGTTTCGCAGCTGTGCTAGCCATTCTCAAACCGAAGCGTCTCAAAGTAGACAAAGCACGGAGTGAGTGAACCAGTGAATTAAAAATCCACCGATTAATGAAAAATTGATTTTAAAGTCAATCGTGTGTCACTCAAAAAAGAGTTTTTATGACACATCGATGGTATTATATCATAAGATCAAATTTCATCAGAAACACATTTGTTTTGAAAGATATACACAGTCAATGTGCTCGAAAATCAGTTGTTGAGCACATCAAAAGGTTTTTCAAAAACTATTCGTCAATTCACTTCCTGGAACAAGTTTGATTCATAAAGAATCGCACCATCGTTGCTTTCCATTTGTCACAAGTTTGATCCATTAGTGGAGCTCACATGTCACCTACCAAGAGCTTGTTTGATGTTGGCTCTAGAAGGATTTCCATCTTTATTGTGAGTACTTTCGTATCACTCGGATGTTCTGGCAATACCTCGAGGATAATGAGTAGGACTCCTAGAATCTTTATTTGTTGTCACAGTGTGTGATGAACAAGCATAGTTTGTATTAGTGTCCTATCAAGATTTATGGATGATCTCATGGCTCTAGACTCAATCATGCATATTTGGTTTTTAGTAGTCAGAGGCTAGAGCAGAGTGTCACCTTTTCAATATCGTCTAACTTTGAGTGAAATAGATGATAGAAATGCGTTGATCTCCGTGAGAAATGAAACAAGAATCCTTTGAGGGATCTTGAGTGGCTAGGAAGGGTTGTGTAGCGAATCACTGGGTCTATGATACTTGTCTTCAATGTTAGCAATCAACCATGTAATTCTGACAGCATTTGTAGTAACCCAGTTTCTGCCTAATGTCAAAGGAGGGCTGCTTTCTTTTCACCCTTTATCTTAACATTTCTTTTTAATTCTTCAACCCCTTTAGTGCTTACCGAAACTTCATTACTAGTACCTTGTTGGGTGTGTTCCAATACTATATCCATCTCAGTCCGCACTATTCCCTTATTCTCACATTTCTACTTTTGTAATCATACCTAAGGACTTCTACACTAACTAGTGGATTATCCCTAGGTAGATCCCTTCGGCTCTGGCGGGATCATGGGAACATGTACCTAACCTTATCATCCTTATAACTCTGATAAAGTAAGTACATGATCGATCTTTTGGTACAGTTCACTTCGCCATAAAACTAATTTAAAAATCAATCAAGGTACTTGTGATATAGATATCAAAGCCATTGTACCTTGATTGTTTTGATTATTTTAGAAACGCTCCCCCTCAACAAGTGTGTCGGTAATCGAAATTGTTTAGCACAAGGAGGGAGGAGTACCTGCTTGAGTCTTAATAGATCACATTTTTATTAGATTTAATATTTAAATCACATTCTCTCCCCTGATCAAAAATTTTAAACCTTTTGAGATTTAGGATCTCAATTGATTTAAATATGTTAGAAAAATTTAGGAGAAAATGTAGTCTGATTAAATACAAGCCGATATTAGAACCTATATATGCTCCCCCTCAAATTGATAAGGGAGTCTGTTAGTGTCAGTTATGATGATTTTATAAATGATTTAGAGTTTAACGAGAAACTCATGAAAATTTCATAAACTGACACATAACACTAATAACTATACAACTAAATAATGTACAAAGGTTACAATAAGATACACATGATATTGACCTTTTAATTGGAATGACGATATCATTCTGTTCTCTGAAGAAGTCTGTAGTCAATATCACGAACACGTCCACCAACAAAGCACTCCAGGTTCCGGTAGATCCTTTTCGTCTTCAGTCGCCTTTCAATAGCCGCTATGAACTCATTGCTCCTTGTCACGTCCTTTTTAGTCCAGAATCGCGTATTCATACCTGGATTGAGCCGCTTGATCTTGAATTCCTTGACTCTGTAAGCGAGTGCTTCCAGAATACGCGTCAACGTACCGTCACTGAACTTGTATATTTCATTGAACCGCATGATCTTTCGTTCATTGTTGTTGACCGGGAACACTACTGCTCGAGGAGACTCAGTGATGGTATAATTATACTTGAACTCGTATCCTGTAGCATCCCATCCTGGTTTAGTGAGGTTCAGCTGAGTCTGATAACTTTCAATACCGAGTTGGAAGTCTTCAACCCGCTGTCGAATCACTAAGTTTCGGGTCCAAAGCTTGACAGCAGTAGATAGCATCCATTTGTCTGAACCATAAAGATGATCGAGATGACCTTGCAAAAGGAGCAGATTCAGGTCTTCAAAGTCACTGGGATACAGGTTCTTGAAATCCTTTTCAGCAATCATGTATTCTTGGTGATCGGCTCTTCAGAGGACAATTTCGCTCAAGTAGTCATACCCATATCTTGAGTAGGCTTTAATTATGACGACACTAAGAATCCACATGTGTGTTCTGACATTTTTCGACATGAACCAGAGAATCATGTCTGTCAATCAATATAACTCTGTTCGAGTAAACACCCAGTGAGGAGATGCAATTTTGCACTTATGTTATAGGTACACATATCATCAATCCACATTTTCTCGCACTAGTAGTTCAAGACCAATGTTAGGGTAGTTAGACAGCCTTCATCTGGAAATCGAGAGTGCTGACAGCTTCCCTTGCTGCCATACCATAAATATTACCAAGTCTTTATTATATAAACTTAATGTTGGAATAGTAACATGACCTGGAGGTCACATCGAGAGGCAGTGGTCAGTTGACATTGATTCTGACTTGATCTCCTTCAGATTAGCCAGTCAACCCTGATTTGTGAGCATCTTGTGCACTCCTCCATCTGGAACTGAAGGTGAAACACATCTGGGTAGAATTTCCCTTTGACTACTTCATAAGCCTGTCCTTCGAAATCTACTTTATAAGCGTGGTCTTGTTTTACTTGTCAGCAATACCATTTTTAGGAAGTCGTCATTCTCCTAGTCGTGGCAAGTATGAATTCCGCAGCAGGGTGCTCATAGGTTGTGGCCAACGCAGTGGCCTAGTTGTTCCAACATCTGACTTGTTTGGAAGGAAGAATGGTCCCAGGTAGGTTCAGGGAGTCCTGGTCTTCCTCTTAGGTAGTGGTTTTCCAACATCTTCTCGAGTCAGCTTTGATTGTATCAGTCTTGAGTCTCCATCATCAACAAATGTACCTGCTCCTTCAGGAAGAATCATCCGCATCAGAGAGGTCATTAGGAGATAACTCAGTGATCACAAAGATACCAATGACTCCATATCTAGGTAGCTGTAGTCTAAGCCATAGATTGTAATTTAGGCTGCCGCTTAGACGAACTTAGAAGCTTTATTTCCTTATTGCCGAGCAATCTAGAGGTACAGTAGTATTAGAGGAGGAGGTACGACAACGAGAAGACCCGAATGCTCCTGAAGTACCTCAAGTACCAACACGCCTGCTGAGGGGAGGTGGAGGTAGTGGCTGTGAAGGTGGAGACCCAGGAGGAGTTTTTGGTACGTTACGTCTCTTTCGTCTCTTTTTATAAGCTTCCTCCTGATCAGCTAGACGTTGATTTGAATAATCTAACTCCAATAACTTCTGCAGAGCTTCATACAGGTCATTATAAATGGTATGAGCCTTGTAGGAGTCATCTTCAAACACCCGTTGTTGAAGAATTTCCTTCATATCAACAGTGGGGAGATCCCTAAAACGAACTCGAAGTGGAGCTTGCGTTGCCCAATCTACCGCATCAGTGACTATCTCATCAACTGCTTGGCTCACCTTGTGGGAAATGTTGAGATTCTCTAAGTTGTATAGTCGGGTCCCTTGTTTGTCCAACCTTTCCTCCAGGGCTAAGTTGTTTTAGATCAGGTCTGCCATATGTTGTTCTAGCTCACCTATGCGACTTACTAGGATTGGATTTGTGGTGCTTTGTTGTGGTTGAGGAGGTGGTGGAAGAGATGTTGTTGTTTTGATTATTGAGGTTATTGCTGTTGATGTTAATAGTGGAGAGTCAGATTGCATCATCGTGAGATCAATAACCGGAGTGGTCATTGGGGGAACCGAGGAAGTATCTTAATGAATAGGGACTGAAACCATTGACTGAACATCTGCATCAGCATTGGTTTTCCCTGGTTCTTCTTCCTGTGGCTTCTCAACGAAGAACTGATCAGTGAAGCTGAGATCTTTTTCAAAGTTTTGCAGAGAAGACAGGGTTCCCGTGGAGCTTGCAGGTTCTTCAAGTAACACCTGGTCTTCAATTGGTAGTTTGAGGTTCTCCTAAACATTTGGGTAGGCAGTTGTGGTAAACTCTTCATCCATTTGCTCAGGTTTCTGCTGAGTTGAAGCATCAGAGGTCCCTAAGTCCATGTGTTCAAGGTTTGGTCCAGCATGAACCACATGTCTCGATTGAAGTTGAGACTCGACAGCAATACCAGGGTTTGGTCCAGCCTGGCCTTTATCTTTTACACCAGGGTTTGGTCCAGCCTGGCCTTCATCTTGTACACCAGGGTTTGGTCCAGCTTGGCCTTCTTCTTGATTTCTAGCATTGATCTTAGATGCTTCTTAATCAGATTCTGTTTTACTGTCAGTCAGATTTAGTTCCGCATCCATGGAAGGCTACTCAGCATGTGCAAAGGACTTAGTGGGCAAAGGAGGGCACCTTTGAAAGATGAATTATTCTGTAGGACTCTTCTTCTTTGGAGTCTGAAGGGTGAGTAGATAGTGAGCAGCTTATTCCTTAACGACTTTCTCTTTTCCCTTTCCTTGCACCTCTGGAAGCGGATGGAATTTCTCAGAGTCAGGCTCTCTTAATACCACAGGATGAGCTGGTCCCTGAGTTCGTTCCCCTTGCTCCTTTAAACTTAGCTTCAGGTCCCGTTGAAGATCTGCTTTTTCATTATCATGTGCAGGTTCCTCAACTAGAACACCTTCATCACTGGGTTCATCAATAAACCTAAGTGGACTTTTAGCCTTGCGCCTTTTTCCCACTAAACCAGCCTTTGATCTTTTTGCAGGCAAGGGATCATCCGGAGTTTCTTTGATCAACTTTCTTTTCTTCGGAGCCGGGTCACCAGCAGGTTTTGTGACCTTAGCTGCTTTAGGTTTAGTGACCTTAGTAGCTTTAAAAGACTCTATTTCTCCTTCTTCCTCTGCCTTGCCACGTTCTGCATCCAGAATTTGTTGATACTTGGCAACATGCTCTTGATAATCGTTGGAGTAGGGTGCTCCTTTAATTTCATCAGTGAGAAGCGCATCAGGTATCGGCATCCCAAATATTTCCCTATAATCCTTTCTAACAAACCTGAGGGTGTTAATAACGTTTTCATTATGTGAATAGTGAAGAGGCGAACCAGTCCTTAGATGAATGTTATGCTTGGTTCTCAGGTGATGGATGATTAGCTTGGTGAATCTGACGTTTGGGATAAGCAGAAGAGCGGTCTTCTTCTTTCCACGCGAAGCAGTAGCTAGATTCTTCTTGTCAGTGAGAAAGGTTTGTATGGATTGAACAAACTATTCCCAAATCCTTTTAGCATAGTCAATATTGGAGCGATGAGTGATACCCTAAAGTCTCTACAGTATAGGATGTCTTGGTCGGTCATATCTAGCAGTTTTACCTATAAGGCACATGTTGATCATGGACAAGACTGCTCTTGATGGTTGGTAGAGAGCATTAACAGACATAGCTGACACATTCTTGAGAGTACTGGGGTATTCCAAAGTGTTGACATACTCGATAACAACATCACTAGATGGTGGAGCCACAAAGGGATTGTTATCATTGGCTGGAGTGATATTGAGAGCATCTTTGAGAATATCTTTGTGAATATTGAATCATTGCTCATCCAACTGACAACTGTATAACCCAGTAGATGAGGTAAAGCACATGGTGTCCCAAAACTGCTGAATGTAGATAGCCAAAATCGTAGAGGATGCCATGAAGGCCCTAAAGAAGTTGGTGTTCTTCAGTAAGGCCACGGCCATTGGGAAGATTGGATTCCTCTGAGGCTTATGTACATCGAGTACGCTGTTGCTCTTGCCGATGGGCACCCACTTGTTTAACGGCAATATCTGATCATCTATTCTGGTAGTTGGTGCGACAGCAGGAGCTTGTTCCACGGGAGCATCATTCGCAGGAATGTTCAAGTCAGCCATAATATCAACATAAGTAGATCCAACAGCAGGACAGACATACAAATATATGATGTTAGATGGGAGCAATTGCTCAAAGGAAAGTCAACCTTGGAATGAGTTCACTCAAAGATATTTGACAAATTGCTAAACCAATCTAATGACAACTCGCTAAATCATAATATTATAAACACTTAACTCGCTACCAAATTGGAAATTTTTGAAATAGAGGGTTAATTATTATAATAAATAAAATTTTCTTTAACTCGCTGAAGTAGCGAGTTACCTGCACACAATTAAATAATAAAGAATATTCAAATCGCCACTAACAACTCGCTAAAGACATCTCACTATGAATATTCTTATTAAAATACTTAACTCGCTAGGAAATTTGAAAAATTCGAAATAACGGGTTGCATATTTTAAAATAAGTAAGAAATTTCCTCAACTCGCTACCTGTTCAAAGTAATATTATAATTCTAACTTGCTACGGCTATTTTCAACTCGCTATCATGAACAAAACAACACAACTCGCTACTAAGAAATATCCTAACTCACTACTTGGCTCGCAGTCAATTCGCTAAAACTTAAAGTTATGCAAACCAGCAAAGGGGTTCAAGAAAGCACAAGGTAATCACTTAGACAACATTCTTAAACACATAGCAACAATCAGAAATAACAACCAATAATAAACGACGAATTTTGACTAGTACAAGTCAACTATTCTCATGAAAATCATCAAGATCCCAAAATGATGAAAGTAGGTCCAATTTACACACAAACAAGGCATCATTTGTCCCTTCTAAACCTATCCCAGCAAACAACATATCATTATTAACAAAGATTTAGATGATGACTAAAGGCGAAATCATTGATTTAGGGCGATTTAGTGTGATTTAGGCTACCATGTTTTAGACTAAAGATAATTACAAGATATAAAACAAAAAACAACAAGTACCTTAATAAGATAAGCCACATAAATCACAAATCAAAGAAGAGATCAACCTAGCGAGTTACGTGAGATATTTTTGAGAGAAAACTTTGACTAAATATTTTAAAGGTTTGACCAAACAGTAACTCGCTGACACTTATATATCATAAACGTTTTACCATTTGGCAGTTTTGGTCCCTACACTTTCAAAGTCCATCACATTGTGGTTTAATGTATTAATAAGGTTCATACAAGTTTCAGATTTGGCACACATGGTCCTTGTAATTTCATAAGCCTAGGAAACATTTAGCAAATTGCACATAAGTCCCTGTACTCACAAATTATTGACAAATTTGGCCCTTTGAGTTAAAATAAATTTAACTCCCCTTCAATTTGTAAACCCGATCATTACAAAACCTTTTCCCAATTAATTATTTGATGAGTAAAAATGCCCGTTAAATGTCATAAATTTGAAATCACTCTCCCCCTCAATCAATGACCCGTTTTCTATTTAAAGAGCAGTAGTCGTTGATTGAGTGTCAAATTTTGAGAAATTCTAGTCTGATTAATTTTCAAACAACACTTTTCCACCGTGAGTAACACAAATGATTTTCTGAAGAATCATAGACGAAAAATCATTTGATTAAAGAAAGAAGACTTCTCTTCTATAACAAGAAATAATGCACTGAAACGTACATTAAGTTGGAGTTGCATGGATATAAAGTAATCCATGCCCGGGATAACTTAATCCCCCCGTTGTCAGGAACAACCGTCTTTTTGGCGACAAGCTTTCCTCAATTTGAAAAACGGGTTGCAGTCTGAGATAACTGCAAGCCATAAAGACATGTTTTGAAAAGTTTGAACTTCCGTTCGAGCTTCATTTAAAGACCTGTGTCATTATTGAATGACATTTCTAGGACCGTAAATGTTATCGATAAACGGAAGACATGTCTTGAAAACTATTTTTGTTATTTTCTATTTTCTATTTTTTATGGTTTTTGTAGGTTTTATATTTTTGTATTTTCTTTTTAGTTTTAAGCTATATACATATTTACATAGGATATGGGAGGACCATCCTTTACTCCTCTTCTCCTTCCTGAAGACGTTTAAGGGTTTCCGGAGACATACTCTTCATACCAAGTCGCAGGAGTAGAAATTCAAACCGCTCTCTCGATAATGTTTTGGTGAATATGTCCGCTAGCTGATAATCCGTCGTTACGAAGTATAATTAAACCACACCCTTCTTAACTTGCTCTCGTATAAAATGGTGTCGTTTGTCAATGTGCTTAGATCGGGAGTGCTAGACATTATTGCAGCAGAGAGCAATGGCACTGCGATTGTCACAATACAGGGGAATCTTATTGAAGACAAAGCCGTAGTCTGTGAGCTGTGATCTCATCTGGCAATGTATTCAGCCTCTGTTGTTGAGATCGCAGTGCTCTTTTATTTCTTTGATGACCGGCTGACTAATTTATCTCCAAGGAACTGAGCACTTTCGGACGTACTTCTTCGTGTGTCTTGACAACCTGAATGGTCCACATGTGCATAGGCCGTTAGTGCTATAGCGGTGTCTTTTGGATACCAAAGACCCCAATTAATGGTTCCTCTGAGATAACAAAAGCCCCATTAAAGTGCTTCAAGGTGCTTTTTGGTAGGCGAAGCCTGATACCTAGCACACATGCATACAGCGAATACAAGGTTGGGTCTGCTGGCAGTGAGATACATTAGGGATCCGACCATACTACAAAATCGATTCTGGTCAACTGGAATCCCTAATGGGCCCTCATCTAGTTTAAGTCAATCCACCATGGGTGTATCAATAGGGTCACACGAATCCATCCCAAATTTCTTTAATATTTCAAGGGCAAATTTTAATTGATTAATAAAAATGCCTCTGGGATTTTGAGAAACTTGTAATCCTAAGAAAAACAACATTTGTCCCATCATTGACATTT
>BQNB010186568.1:0-12115 GCA_026074375.1 Tanacetum coccineum
CATCCAAGTTTCTCTAACAATCCAACCCACATCTCACTTATTGTTCTTGGTTGATTCATTAGATTACTAGTATTCTTCAGTAGTAGAAACAACGGGTGTAGGAACAAGAGGAGTAGAAGGTCCTTCACAAGTTTTACCACTTCGTGTGGTGATAACATTGACATGCTCACGAGGGTTAGTTACGGTTTGACTTGGAAGAGTTCCTGAATTCGAAGACGAAGCGGTGTTGGAAGTTATGAACTTAGAAAGCATTTCTGTTAAATTTGTCATCTGGTTTTGTAAACCCTGGCCTTGATTCTGCATATTCTGTAACACAACATCATTAGCCTTGACATAATTCTCGAAATCGGTCTTTGAAACACCTTGCATTTGTTGAGTAGGAGCTTGATAAACTGGTGGTTGAATCGTTGGAGGTTGGTATGGTGGGGCTTGATAAACGGCTCCTTGATTGTTTTGACGGTTTTGGTTGAAATTGCCTCCACGGTTTTGATTCGAATTGAAATTGTTTCCTTGATATCGGCTTTGGTTTCCTTGGTTGTTTTGAACATTTGGTTGATTAAAACTGGGTGGTCTCATTTGATTTGCCAAATTAGGAGGATTCCTTTAAACAAAGTTGCCAACAGCTGCTGTTTGTTGGAATTGATGAATGTTATCATGAAAAACGGGAAATTCATTCCTTGTTAACGGACAATTGTTGAAATTATGGTTTGAACCACATGTAACACAAACTTCCTCGACTGCTTTGACGGTAGCAGGAGTCGTGACATTCTTTTCACTAATCATCTTTTCTAATCGGCTCATTCGAATATCCATTTTATCTTCAAGAGAAGCGGCGAGTTGTTGAAATTCAAAAGAATTAGAAGGTGTAGAAGTAGAAAGAGGAGCATTCGTACTCACTCTTGGTTCAATTGCACGACTTCTTGAATAACGAACCTTGGATTTACTCTCAATAATGGCTAAACCATCACGAGGCATCTTATCTAGAAAATTTCCACCCGCGGCGGAATCTAAAGCATCTTGATCATTTGTATTCAAAGAGTTGTAGAACGTATCAAGTTGATGTAATTCCGAGAAACCATGATGAGGACATTGACGAAGAAGTCCTTTGAAACGTTCCCATGCTTCGTTGAAAGTTTCATTCGGTTTTTGCAAGAAATTGATGATTTCATTTCGAAGGTAAGTTGTTTTCGAAGGTGGAAAGAATTGGTTTATGAATTTCGAGACAAGATCATCCCACGTTAGAATCGATCTAGGGGGTTCTTTATCAAGCCAAATCCGGGCTTCACCCTCGAGAGAAAAAGGAAAAAGCAAAAGCTTAATCGACGTATTCGGAACGTCCGGATGTCTAAACGTAGAAGTAACCTTGTTGAAAAATCGGAGATGATTATGAGGGTCTTGCCTACCCGTAAATTGATTACTTTGAACAAGATTAATCAAAGTTTGTTTGAGTTCAAAATTATTTGCATTTATTAGTGGAACAACAATTGCATCCTCGTATCCCTCAATGGGAGCTTGGAGCATTTGAGCCATGGTACGATTATCGGCCATTGGAATCTCGGGTTCCTCAACAATAACCGGTGTTATTTGTTGTTGTCGACGATTACGGTTACGAGCTTGAGAACGAGTGCGCATGCACTAAAAGAAATTAAAAAGTAAACAAAAATTACACTAATTTTTTTGGATTTTTGAATTTTTTTTAACAATCTATTTTAAACGGATACACGGAAGACAACTTAAACCAAATAATCGAATTACTTCACGGTAGCTCTTAAAAATTTTACTTTTTAAGGTGAGCCGTACTTCGTAAGTGACACAAATGGCAAGTTTTTGAATCTTTGGTTCGATTTGGGAACTTTTCAAGTTCACCGGAACTTATTTATGATAATACCTCGATTGAGAATATTATATGTTGGTGTTCTTTTACCAACTTTGTGTATTTTTTTTAAGGACAATTTTTTAAATTTTTGATTTTTTTATTTTTATATGATAACTATACTAAAAAGAAAAGAAAAATATATTTTTACTTTTATATTTTTTAATTTTTTGATTTTTATAACAAAAATATAACTTTCGTAAACGAAAGGATCTTCAAATCAAAATCAACAAACGTAAACGAAGGAATCTTTAACACAAGTCCCCGGCAACGGCGCCAAAAATTGATTGATAGTTTTTATACACTATATTATATTAATACACAAAAGTATAGAGAATAATTCCCAAAGTAGCCCTCTAGGAAAATTCTTATACAAATATATAATAATAATAATATACGTATGTTTACCGGGAAGTATGCTTTCCCGGGTCGTTTTCCCCAACGACTTGTGAAATTGAAACCACGCCTTAGTTTGGATTATGATTTAAATAGAGAAAGTATTTTTGATTATCTATAACTATCCAATTAAAAACTCAATTAAAATAACGCAATTAAAAAAGCAATTAATTGAACTAAGATAATTAACGGGAACAAATAAAACGCGACAAATAAGCAAGTAAGACAAAATAAGACTTTAAAAATGCAAACTTGAATTTTCTAAACCCTAAACAGAGGACAAAAGAAAATTTTTAGGGAAAAAGAAAAATATTATTTTGAAAATTTTTGAGTTTATTATGAATATTAAAAACTATTTTTTATCTAAATTAAATCCTAAAAAATAGGAAATTAAAAGTCCATAAAAATTAAGAAAAATGATTTTTCAACATTGATAAGTCTAAAATAACATAAAAAAAACTCAGAAAACTATTTTTAACAATTTTTAAAATTAAAATCCTATTTTTAAAATTAAAGTTTAATAGCCTAAAAATGAAAAGAAAAAAAACCTAAACGTATTTAAAAAAATGAAAATAAAAATCTAAAAGTGTTGAAAATGATTTTTCTGAATGTAAACCTAAAAGTATTTAATCTAATGCTAACAACTATTTTTTTGTATTTTTATAAAACTTTTTTCTATTCTTTATGTATTTTTAAAAATTAAATCCTAAGAAAAATGATTAAAAATAATCTACTTGATGGAAAAATGTGAAAAATTCAGGGAAAATCCTAAATACTAACAGGTACTTAAGAAAAATAAGAACTATGAAAAAGCTAAACAAATAAGCCCTAAATGAGCTTTAATAAGCTACGGCTTATTATTAAGAGGAAAAGGAAATTGCCTATATTAATTAAATGAAAGGAAGAGATGATGGATGAGCTATTGTAGCATATTGGTAAAACGTGTGTATTGTGTGGGTGAGGTCGTGGGTTCGAGGTTGGCTAACACCCTTTTTTTACAATTTTTTTATTTTTGAAATCTAAAAGCTAAAACTTAAAGAAGACACTTATTTAAGCTACTTTAATGAAACAAGCACTAACTAAAATATATAAATAAGCTTCAAAAGAGCTTTTGAAAGTCTGTCTTCAGTAAGTGGGCTTTTAAGCTCACTTTTGCTTGTTTTAACTAAAAGCTTTGCACAAAGCTCGAATTAAGCTCAAATCTAAAACCAAAAGTTGTTCTAGAATCCTTAAGATGCATATAAGCTAAATCTAATAAGCTAACCTAACTAAAAACACTTTAAGCTATCTAAATTTATGATTAAAACGGCAAACTCAGAAAAAGAACTTAAAGCTCAAAATTCCAATAAGCTAAAATGCACAATAAGCTAAACTAATCCCTAAGCTTTTGAAAACTATTTAACTTATATATAAGCTAAGTATCCAAGTTATAAAAAACCTAAGCTATAAGCTAACAATCTAAGATTAAATCCTAAAACTAGTTCCTACTGTTTTTGATGTTTTTTAAAGATTTTTGATGACTTTTAGAAGCTAATGCAAACTAGAATTAAGCTAAAAAAATGAAAAACGAGATTTAAACTATATTAAGCTATATATGAGTTATAAGCTAGCTGAAATTTAGATCCTAAATCCTACATTAACTTACCTAAATGATACTTGAAAAGTCAGCAGTAGTAACTGATGTTACTACTGCTGATGTAATTGACAAGTAAACAAACCAAAGTGCAGGATACCTTTGTGGCAAATCCTGCACAACACACTCCTATTGAATGGGTTTTAAACCAACACAAGCAAGATCCAAGCTCAATGAAGCTTGGATCAAAATTTCAAAGAAATTATTAGAGGAAAAAAAACTCCCCTGGTGCATAGCCAAGTTAAATAAGCTCCAAAATGAAATTAATCTCAAACTAAACCTTAAAACTTGCTCTAATCTTAATCAAACATGATATGAAAGCTGACTTAAGAAAAATTACCAAGATCCTTTGACTTTTACAGGTCAAACAAGACTAAACCAAACACTCCTTATGAATTATGACAGATTTAAATGAGCTTATTAATTTGAAATCTAATTAACAAGACCTAATTACCAGATGAAAACTAGCTTATAACTAACTTAATAAACATAAATCCACAACTGAATAGGTTAGAATCAAAGATCTACAACTAATATCTAATTTTTTAGTTTTTATGATTTTAAGACAAATAAGTGACAAACTAAGATCTAGAATTCTAAAGCTAAAAACAGATTAATAAGCTCAAACTAACAGTAATAAGCACAAATAAGCTAGATATTAAGCAGATTAAGCAAATAGTAAACAACTAAGCAAAATTGAGACTAGGAAATTAAGACAAGTAAAGTAAATAGGAAACTTACAAAGAGCTTCAGCTTAACAGAAGCTTATAGGCTCTATGAGCTTATCAACAGCTCTGGCTTATCCAAGGATAAGCCAGTAAAGTCCATGGGATCCCTTCCATTATTGGATCCCCTTTCAAAAGCTTTTAAGTCCAAAGTAGTAAAGGTATTAGTTGATTTTATTTATTTAAGTAGATTAATAAGACTGAATTGAGCTCTATCACTAGCTTAGAGACTAATGAGAGCTGTTGAGTAGCTTATGAACATTAGCTTATCATTTGAAGAGAAGTGAGAGCTTATGAATGAAAACAAAAGAGCTTATGACAGATTATTTAAGAGTAAACTGAATTTCATTAACATAAAACTTGATTACATAACTTGAAAAGAAAATTACAACTGATTTTAAAAGAAAATTACAATAAGCTATTAAAAAGCTAAAAGCTAAACTAGGTGTAAAAAGGAAAAAGAAGATAAGATATGTGTGTGAGATGAGTGACTATTTATAGCTACAAGCTGAACCTTCTAGCCTTTCCTTGCTCTACACGCCCCTTCAAATCATAGCCGTATAATTTTTCTAATCATTGGAGAATTAATTATGGCCCTTGGATCATGTGATCACTCACACGGATTGCCAAGCTGGCAATCCATTGATGTGACGTTTGTGCTTGTTCTCTGAGTGATTTAAGTGCAAATTCCTACTTCTCTTGTGCTTCCTCTCTTCCACGTGTCCTCCTAGCTTGGGTGAGCCAATAAGAAGCTTGAGATGACTAATTTGACCCTGCCATCTTGCACTTGACCCCTTAGATTGTCCTTTCTGCCCTTTAATTTTGAGAAGCCCTTTGATATGAGGAGAGGGCATGTTTGGGACGATGATGAACAGTAATAAAACCCTTGGCGCCCTTTTTTAACTAAAAACGGGTAAAAGGATTTAAACTTTGGTTTATTGCAACTTTAGTCCCTTTCTTTGGTTTATTAAAAGCCATAACTTTTATCTTTGGCAGGAATGGTCCCTGTGGTTTAATAAAAGGGATATGGGCTTAGGATTTTGGGCTTTTGTTTTGGGCTTTGGATCCGGGTGAGGTTTTTAGGGATAATGGGCCCATTTAGACTTCAAGGACTATTTGTGTAATCTTTGAAAACTTGAGGGACTAGTATTGTAACTTTGGGGTCTTTGTCTTCTAGTGTTGACTTTGACTGTTTGACTTGAGTTGACCAAGGTTTGACCATTGGTTGACTTTGGCTTGATTTCCCGGCTTCTTTTGTACTCTTCCGTTCCTCGTGTCCGTGTTTGCCTGTTTTTTGACGGTTTTCATGTGATTTTTGTCTTATCCATACCTGCATACACAAAACACAAAAACAAGCATATCTTTGCCATTTTTAGTATGTTTTTGGTCATTTAGGGTCATTTTTGGTGTTAACGGATATGTGTATTTTACACCTATCAAAATTCCCCAAACTAAACGATTGCGTGTCCTCACGTCTACGCGATTTAGTTAATGGTTAAATTGAAAGTAAAACACGTATCGGACCAAAAATAAATAGTGACGAATAATAGGATTCGTAAAAATGACCTAAATTTGAGAAATGTTTCAATAGCACTCATTTGACTGTTTGAGTAATTTATTAAAGTCACTTTGTTGTTTCTTCTCATTTTTAGATCTTAATTTCACTATCTATTTCCTTAACAACTTTTTCTAGTTCCATTTTAAGGTTGTTGATTTTTATTTCTCTGCACTTAAGCTCATAGTTTTGAAACTCATATTTTTCACCCCAAGCCAGTTCATTCTTTTCATGTCCAAGAATTCTAGATTCTAGAGATTCTAAGGCTAACTCATAACCCTGAATTTCTAGTCTGGCTCTGCTATGTTTTTCTCTTTCACTATCATAGTTCTTTTGAAGAGTTTTAAAAGATTCAAGACATTATTTAGAATAGTTTTGTACCCTCATTAGTCAGATGAACTTGATGAGCTTGAGGAGGAGATAGCGATCATAGCAATTATTAACTAGTTTATCAAAAATCATTGCTCTAGTCATAGCCTCCTAGACCATCTTGAGCCACCAGTGCTTGTGATGATGGTTCATTTGTTGTTGCATTCCTCCTGCCATTATCACCATAAGATCTTTTCCCTTGGTTCCTTCCTGATTTGCATTCCTTAGCAAAGTGCCCTTTCTTGTGATAGTTGTAGCACTTAACTTTTGACTTATCAAAGGTAACAGGATGTTTTCCTTTGAAATCCAAGTTCCTTCCTGTGTTCAGAATGAATCTCTGCACCCTAACAGTCAACATGGCCACCTGCCATCTATTATCCAATTCTTCCAAGTCATCTTGATCAATCTGCTATAGATCACTCATTTTCAAGTGGAGATGGTTGTTGTTGTGCAAAGTAAGTACACACTACTTCTTCAGCAAATAGAGTAGATGAAACCTTGACTTGATGGAAATTTTGTTTTTTTTTATGAGGTTCCTCCTAGCAGTATTAACTACAAAATTTCCACTGGCTCTAAGTACTAAATTCATTTGTGTTGCTAGTTTTTCAGAAGAAAGAACAAGCCCCAAGTTCTGAGAATTAGATGTGGAACTTAAAGACCTTTTCTTCGCATCTTCATAGACCCCTCTAAGGTTGTGTAGAGATCCATTAATATCAGTCTGGTCTATGTAGGCTTATTCTCTCATGATTAAAGCAATTTGGCTACATGAAAGTGGAAGTCTTCTTAAGAAACTTTTTGATTGATATGTTCCCTTGAATACTGGAGCTGCATGAAACCTCTAATTGACTTATGGTTATTTGGAATCCTATCATAAGCTTATTCAGCTTTCATTTGGTGCAGTGTAAAGTTTTCAAACTGATGTTTTAGAACATTCTTCTACATCTTTTTGGATTCTTCATTTCCTCTAAACCTTGATTGTTGCAGCTAGAGGATTTAGCATTTGGACATTATGGAAAACTTAAGGAGTATTCCTTGTATTGTAACAGCAAGATGCTCTTAAACTCTTTCTAGATTCCTATTTGGCTGCCAGTTGTTTGGCGCAGTCTTAGGAGCAGAGAGGACTAGATAGTTATCCTGCTGTGCAGCCTCTTCTTGGAGATCTCCATCGACAATTATATCCCATAGATTATGATCTGTGTGGCAGATATATTGTCGCATTCTCATGCTCCAAATATCATATTCTCCCTTCTTGATGATAGGGATTTTCATTGCTGTTATAGTTGGTGGATGAGAGTCTTGTTCTGCCATCTTACTGGTTTGATTGTAAATCTTCTTCAAATAATGGAGTTCTTTCTTATTAGAGTTTCTACAAGCTCTGATACCACTTGTTGGATCTTACCTGATAGATCGTAAACCTGTAGCTTGAAAAGGATTTGTTTACTTAGAATAAATCTCATAAGCAACAATAATGAAACAATGATTGAAATACTATTGATTATGCGAAAAACAATCAATAATTTCTAAAGAAGAACAATATTAATTAAACTAAGAGATCTTCTATCAAACTTACACGTTATTTTATAACCTTGATATCATACTCGGTTAAAGTTATGATTGCTAATTGATTCTAATGATCTATATTTATTGGACTATTGCATAGGGTTCCTTTTATACAACATGGATTCCCCCTAATTGGCTTACAAAAGCGTGAGGATTGTTAAGGCCATATCTGATCCTAATTTAACTCATGCATATTTCCTTACAGCAGCTAACTTTATTATGATAGCAGCACTAACTTACTTACTAACAGCACTATACTACACTGAGCAGTCACTAACAATGTTCTGCTTAGTAGTACTAACTATACACTAACAGTACTTAAAGATCTTAGTCTTTTTCTTCATTTTTTCTCAAAGCTAGCACTAAATCTTCACTAGCAGTCACCCAATGTTGAAAAACTAGCAGATGTAAGTTGTAAAGTCTTCTTAAAACCCAATACACCCAGGATTCGTCTGCGGTTCTTATTGCGGATTTTTCGCCATGGCACAGTCAAATCTCGGCACTTAAGATGAAACGAGACATGATCATAAAAAATCTGGATTTGAAGCCAACGATCGATGTCATGATGAGGGACTTTTTTTAGTAAGTCCTTGAAACGAGTCTATGCTTCAGATAGAGATTCTCCTAGATGTCTGTTGGAGCATCTAGTTATATCATTGCAGATTTTGCTATCCCTTCCTGGTGGAAAAAGAATTGTGCAAGGAAACGAGTAATAAGATCTCCCATATGGTGATGAGATCCTGCTGGAAGACGTTTAAGCACAGTTGCAGCTTCTTCGCGAAGGGAAGATAAAAAATACGCAGGCACGTTCTTTACCTATTTTTCATTCCGATCAAAGGTCAAGGTGACTCCACAAGTTTTAAGAAATCCTTGAGGTGTTGGTTTGGTTCCTCAGACCGATATCCGTGGAATAAGCATCTGTTTTGCACCAACCGGATGGTGTCGGATCAAAGAGGTACCACATTGTTCCCTATGGGAGCTCAATGGTATTCTGTAGCCCTCGTAACTAGGTTTGGAGTAATCTCCAAGAGTACAGATAGGATTGAGTACTTCTTTGGTCGGTTAACGTGAAAGGATTACGGATAATTAACAAAAAGAGAAAAGATAGACTACAAGAAAGCTAATATACGAAATTAAATTCTCACTTGAAAGGATTCAAGTGAGTAGAACTAAGTTAAACTATGATCGAAACCTAACTATTTCCCCACGCAGCGGCGCCAAAAACTTGATGTGAGGGTTGTGAAGTCTTCACAGGAAAATTTACAATCCCAGGCAGGTGTACCTTATCGTATGCATGGTAGTATAGGCAAGAAAGAACTCGGGGGGTTGTTATTGTTCTCTAGGGGAATAGGATAGGAAGGCTTGATCACGGTCTAATAGAATTCTAAGGGTTGAGAGAAGATTATTTTTGTGTTTTTATATTTTTAAGAAAGCAGATAAATCTTTGGTTTGAGAGGTTGGTTTGATTAAATAATAACTAAACTATTTAATATCTATTCTAATGGTGATAACTTTATGATAAGCAAATGTATTTACCTAATCATGCACTACTCCTCAGATTGCTTCTCCTAGATCCGTTGCTTTGTGATGTGTTTCAAAAGCTTTAAATTTATAATGACTGAAAATACCAATTTTATTATAAGGAAACACACGGGTAAAAGTATAACCCACGTATGTAGTATAATATTTTTAGGTAAGACTAGGTCGTTCCATGGGATTGGGTATTCTTAGAAAAAGTCGATAATATTACAAACAGGGAATTATCTTATAGACTGTCACGGATCTAAATATAATAATTTGATTCAGTATATAAAGGACATGTTTGGTTAAGGAACAAGAAAGATTAGGGATAAACTTAAGTAGATGAATAATTCACAAATGAAATTATAATCGATATCTAAGGACAAAATGTATATAATATGAAATCAAAACAATAGAAGTAATAAAATATAAAAAAATGTAAAAATGACATTTCAATAATGTAAAATCTAAAAAAATTAAAATAAAAAAAAAAAAATGGTAAATAATTTGTTTAATTAACTTAGTATGATTATGGTATTGTTCATAATGAAAAACCCCTTTTGCCTTTTATGCTGTTATTATGAATAAATGCTTTAGTGTGTATTCGTTGTTTGATAATAAGTTATATAAATTTTATTAAACAAGTTCGTTTGAATGTGGTTTAACGTTAAGCCCTTTTATACTTAGGTTAATGTTCATTTACTTAGTCAATCCTCACAAGGCTAAGGTCTAGTTGTCATAGACAAACAACTTGGAAATCAATCACTTAACCGGAGTCTTTCGACCTATATCCGGGATAAGTGGTGATCAAACAAAGATTAAAGAGTCCAAGTTCAAAAGCATCAAGCTTATATTATTCATATCAAAAGTTTATTCAAAAGTCAAGTTTGATCCATAATAATCATGTGGCTCTTAACCAAACATGTTAATCTACTCAACAATCATAATAACAGCACATATAATAATCATGGTGAATCCAACATTCATATCATCAAAAGATAGAAACATGTTTTTACCAAATTTAAAGAGTAGAGGTTCCAAATCTTACAATGCCTTACAAGAACAAGACAATAATTGACTATAGTAACACTAGCAACTTCAACTTCCTTGAACTTTTATTCCTTCTCTTCCCGAGAAGTGATGAAGGTGATGGTTAACCTTCAAAACCTCCTTAGAACTACTAAAGCTAATAGAATGGATGATGATTGAAAGATAAGAGTGGAATGATTTGAGTGATGATTTCCTCCAAAATTCGTGCTTTATTTATACTTGAGGATGGGTCTTCAGTTGCATAATTTAGGGGAGTGAAAGGTTGCACGATCATTGCAATCATTTATTATTTTGGAGTAACTAACGGAAAAGTGTACCGCACACAATAAATTGTGCGCCGCACTTGGTGATTAATTAACGGGTATTCAATTCGTGTAGAAGTACGCCGCACAAAATACATTGTGCGCCGCACTTTGGCTTTAATCATTAACTCCTCTTTTAATTTTTCTTCTAGATCCTTCTTGTAACGACCGTTAGTGCTTTTAACTGGATTTCTTTGCATCGTTAGTCCTATTCTTCACTTTTGGTCCTGAAATGAATATTACACAGCAAACATGCAAAACTTTGCAATATTTCATGTGTTAATGTATATATCTAGTGTATTTTCGAGGGAGAATTTATGTATATTTGGAGCGTTATCAATCGTCTATCGTATATTTTTTATTATATAGTTTTAAAATTGTTTTACATAAATAGAACAACACTTATAAAACACAATATGGTGTATATTATTGTGAATTTCTTGTTTATTTACGTTGGATCGTTTATGTCATTCGTTTATGTTCGTTTAGTGTCTAAATGAACGAACATAAACGAACATGAACAACCTTATTTATTAATAAACGAACATAAACAAGAAAATTTGTTCGTTTAACCAATCGTGTTCGTTTATTTCTCCGGCTAAAATTAAATGAAAGAACACGAACAACGCTCCGTTCGTGTTCGTCCGGTTCGTTTACAGCCCTACCAAAAATCATACCATTTCTCTATTTCTCTAGTAAAAAAAGAAATTACCGCTGAAGATTTTTTTAAAGGTGGCATCAAGAAAATGGTAGGAAGTATATGGGATTCTGATAGTGTATGTTCATACTTCCAACTCTGTTACATCTCTTCTTTTATATATATATATACATTATGTTTTTTTAATGGTATGATGCATGATGAATTATGATTTTTGCAGTCATTCCATTGTATTCTTTATGCGAAGATACATAAGATCCATCGTGAACATGGATGGACATACCTGGCATGCAAGAGATGTGGAAGATCTTTCAAGGAAGTAGATGATGGCCAATCCTCATCCAACGGTAAAAAAAGGCAAAAAAACAACAACTCTGGAATTCCAAGATTCAAAAAGCATTGACTGCTTCTGGTGTTGGAATGAGGTGTGCATACATATTACCCAATTATTTGTTACATTGTTTTAAACAAAA
>BQNB010186569.1:0-12115 GCA_026074375.1 Tanacetum coccineum
ATATTCCGTTGCGTGTTACAATCATTATTATCATACCCTAGATGAGTCCTAATAACGATCTATGGAGTCATTATAGGATTTTACAAACATGCAAATCATCTCATAATTATCTTGGAATTACTCCGAAAAGAGAAATTGTATACCAAGTTCTCTAAATGTGAATTCTGGATTCATATCGTGCAATTTCTTGGTCATCTCATCGATAGTCAAGGACTTCATGTTGACCCTGCCAAGATTGAAGCTGTTAAGAATTAGACGTCTCCCACTACACCCACAGAAGTGCGTCAATTCTTAGGACTCGCCGGCTATTACCAAAGATTTATCGAAGGTTTTTCAAAGATTGCAAAGCCTTTGACTAGATTAACCCAGAAAAACAAGAGTTATATCTGGGGCGAAGAACAAGATCAGCCTTCAACTCCTTAAACAAAACTCTGTGAAGCACCAATCTTAGCATTACAAGAAGGAAACGATAATTTTGTCGTTTACTGTGATGACACTCTCAAGGGTTAGGATTGTATTAATGAAAAAAGGGAACAAGTCATTGCTTGATGCCTCTTTGACAACTCTAACTCTCATGAAGAAAACTATACAACTCACGATCTCGAATAAGGAGCAGTATATCGCTCTTATAAATCTGGAGACACTATCTATACGTACAAAGTTGTACAGTTTTCATCTGATTCACAAGAGCCTCAACATATTCTCTCATCAAAGAATTAAATATGATGAACGCCGATGGTTAGAATTACTTGCAGATTATGATTGTGATATTTGCTATCATCCTGGAAAGGCAAATGTTGTAGCAGATGCCTTAAGCCGAAAGAAACGAATCAAACCTCTCCAAGTTCGAGCATTAATCTTACCCGTTTATCCAAAATTACCATCCCAAATTCTCGAAGCCCAAAATGAAGCCCTCAAAGAAGAAAATGTCAAAAACGAAAACCTACGAGGAATGGACAAATCATTTGAAATTCGTCCTGATGGAACTCGTTGTATCAAAAATCGTAGCTGGTTACCACTTTTTGGCGGTTTGAGAGACTTAATCATGCATGAGTCTCATAAATCGAAATATTCTATTCACCCGGGTTCCGATAAAATGTACCACGATCTAAAGAAACTCTATTGGTGGCCTAACATGAAGGCAATCATCGCAGAATATGTTGGCAAATGTTTGACATGTTCTAGAGTTAAAGCAGAATGTCAAAAGCCATCCGGCTTATTGGTACAACCAGAAATTCCTATGTGGAAATGGGAAAGGATAACAATGGATTTCGTTACAAAGCTACCCAAAACCTTAATTGGACATGACACCATCTGGGTCATTGTCGATCGCCTTACCAAATCAGCGCATTTCATACCCACTCGAGCGACTGATAGTATGGAAACTCTTACAAGGTTATACATCAAAGAAATAGTCTCTCGACATGGCGTGCCAATCTCCATCATCTCGGATCGTGACAGTCATATCACATCCAGATTCTGGCGATCATTGCAAAATGCTTCGGGTACTCAATTAGACATGAGTATAACATATCATCCTGAAACTAATGGACAGAGTGAAAGAACCATCTAAACACTCGAAGACATGCTTCGAGCCTGTGTCATAGACTTTGGGAAAGGATGGGATAAACACTTACCATTGATAGAATTTTCCTACAATAACAGTTATCATGCCAGTATCAAGCAGCACATCCGAAAGCACTTTATGGACGAAAGTGTTAGATCAACCTGTTGCTGGGCCGAAAGTTGAGATTTCAACTTACGGACCAGAAATAATTTAAGGAACACTGAAAAGGATCGTACAATTTCATCACAAACGTGCTAAGCTGCCAGAGATCGCAACAAAGAAGTTAGCCATTGTAAGGCGAGAAAGCCTTTAGAATTTCAAGTTGGCGATGTTCTGTTATGTTAAAAGTATCACCCCGTAAGGGTATCTTTCGATTTGGAAAACGAGGAAAGCTTAATCCACGATACATTGGACCATTTTAATTCCTGAACGAATTGGCCAGTAGCGTTACAAACTAGGGGCTCCTGAGAGCTTAGTTGTATCCACAATACTTTCCATGTTTCTAATCTCAAGAAGTGCTTATCCGATGAATCTCTTATTATTCCAATAAAAGAACTTCAACTCGACGACAAACTCAACTTTGTATAGAGAACCAGTAGTGGAAGTTATGGACCATGATATCTAGGCAATCAAGCGAAGTCTCGTTATTCCTCATATATCAAAGTGCGATGGAACTCTAAAAGAGGACCAGAGTTTACATGGGAACGCGAAGATGAAATTCGTCCAAATATCTCAATCTGTTTCAATCATGCTCTTCGAAATCCAATTAATCTCGGGGACAAGAGATTTCTGTATGTAAGGGGTGGAGACTATAACAACACAATTTTCTTAGAATGTATTTATCCATCTATTAGATTAGATGATGGACAATCTATCGTATATATATGAAGCACCTTTTTAGGGAACTTTTTCGCTTTATTACATTACATTTACTTACTTTGCCAATATCTCAATATGCAATATAACCTACATAACTAAAGTTAACGGACTTAGGCAACCTTAATATGACAATCCTATCTTCATATTTTCAGGGTAAAACATTTCTTTACTTGTCAAGTCAACTATCATATATATCGATTATTTAAAAGGTACTTTTTATTCTATAAGGTACCATTTGCAACATCATATCTAAACGGGCTTTAAAACCATTATCGGATGCCAATACCTTATCTCTGGAAGGGGGGCCTTACCCCTATGTGATAGCTACAAGCTTTCTAAAGCATTGCTTACAATGACATTTTACATCTCATTTGACAATATAAAATCCCTTCAACTCAAAGTACAAATGCTCGTATAAAGCTCTATTTAAAAGTTTTAAAGCTTTGATCTCTTAAAATAGCCGTTTTACCTACGTTTTCTTTCTAATTTCTTCACACCACTTAAGAAAGCTATTATCACTTATTTTACAAGTGTAAACCCTGTAATTATTCAATTCATTAGACCTTTTTATTCATCTTTTTATATCAATACCACCTTAAACCACTTAAAACCGGTTCTGAACCATGTCCCGTTTCTTGATTTTGATCCATTGTAACCTTATCCATTACTTTTTTTAGTTATAATAACTTTTATTAAAATTCCGCAATATTTTTCCATCATCATTTCATCATTTCTACCTCTATTATCCAAGAAACGATTCCAGAATACCCTAATTGTACCCGAATTTTAATTTAGACTCCGGGCTACTCATTTTCTGACCATTCATTTCTCAAGTAAGCAAACAAGAGTCATTGTAAACCATAAAATGAGTTTTAAAAAAACCTCTTATCTATTCATTAACCATGCTTTCTTCTACAATTGTACGAGGATTTACTAAGCTAGAAACCCTAAAAGCCTTATATGAATCCCCTAATTCCAAGCTACGACTTAGTCTTTCTAATTTCAATCTATTTTAACTTTTACCTATTGACCAAATTCATTAAGAATACTTTATATACTGCCCTCTTAGAATATGTTATTCCATCATTCCTAATCAATGAATTATGAAAAATATAAACCAGAATAGGTCAAGAAAAACTTAAAGTGCCCTAATCAAAACCGTGAACCTCATATTCTTCATTTCTAAATCCGTTTTTAACCGCCAATACCAATTGCATAATCTTTGCTAATCTTCCTATATCAGACCTTGGGCTAATATATTAACTATCCTTAATCTTTATACATGAAATAAAGTGACGGAAAAACTTGTGAAAACCTAGTCGAAACCACCCCAAACAGACCCGAACCCTTTCATACTCATTTTTGACCATTTCAAACCATTTCCAAGTGCAATTAACTTATGTTTGTGAACCCTTTAGAATCCCTTAATTAGCTTATTCACCTACTTAGACCATTCCTTGTTCAAAATTGAGAGCACATGGCCTGTCTTTTGCTTACTTCAGCCGCAGCAAGCACCAACAACCTTCAACACATCAATCTACTTTCCTAGACCTCCACACCTGAATTTATAGCTTATACACCTCCCTAACTAGACCCTCTATGTGTCAAGACCAGATCATAACCCTTGCTTATCGCTTTATACTTCAAATGGGTATAAATAGGACCTCCTATGTGTTATTTATTTTTCTTACATCCCCTTACATTCCTCCTCTATAACCCTTACATAGAAGCAATCCTTTGCTCTAATAGATCCTAAGTGATCTTAAGAAGGCTCAAGTTTAGAAAGGAAGCAAAATAAACCAAGAAACGAAGCCCGGGAGGGGTGTCGTTTATTTCTAGGCATTACGAAGCGAATGTCCCGGGATTCTGACCCGTTTCTAAGCCATAAGCTCAAGACCAGGTTCTCTAAGCTTATGATTGTTTTATAACGTTATAATGTTCATATGATCTTTGCTAAATCATAATATAAAGCTTTGAACTCAAAAACCTAAGTGTTATGCCTTTTTGATCTAAAACCGTACACCCGAAACCCTAATTTCATGTTTTTACTTAAACTATGAGCTAAATTTGTAAACTATTGTTATAATCTATCCTAATAAGCTTATATAATGTTAAAATAAGTTCTTTGATAAGTCATATAGAGAATTTGAATCTTTAAAACCCGCTCTCCCGTTTTTCATTTTGAAACCCTAATTTGACCCGTTTTACTTCCTCGCTTAACGAATCGTTATTTTAAAACTTGTCGTTGTCATTAAATCTTCTTATTTTAGTTTATTATAACTTATAAGAATGTATTTTGAAATGGTTTAAAAGTTAAGCTTGCATGGCAATGAGTGGACATGTTTTGTAATTATATTCACCTGCAACGGGGTCTCTAAATCGTAAATTGCAGAAGGAAAATATAACTAAAGAGACTAAAAGTGTCATTTTATTAAAGTTATATACTACAAGGGTAATTATGTCACTTTTTATGTCCAAGTTTTATTTTGGCATATCCATCAAAGTTGAATGGACTCCAAATTCGTAAAAATGAAACCTCGGGGTCTTCTTACTTGCAATTTTCCAAACCCCCAGGGTCTAAAATGCAAACATTTTAAAAAGTATAAAACACATTCAAAACATTACCAGACATAACCTCGTTTTTTAATGGCTTGACGTGCTTAAACATTTTCAGATATTAAATTAATGCTTAAAATTGATTATGTCTTTCATCTCGATGTGCTTTCAAAAATCATGGTCCCGGATGCTATATCATACCACCATTTCTCACCCACCCCAACACCCCGAGGGAGCTTCCTTATTAAAGAAGTTTATTTGGTATTACGGTATGTATGAGTTGTTGGATGTTTACGATTTACAAGTGCCTCTAGCTCCACTAACGTTAACTGAATGACTTTGGATTTATGATGGCTCCCTCGAACGGTGTTATGTAATTTTTATATCAAAATCCGTCTCATGTAAAATCTTAGACTATAATTCAAATCAAACTAAAGACTTGACATATATGACCCCAGGTTGCCGTGACGAAGGCCGTCCGTTTAATATTCCATTTCTATACATTGCTATAAATTTCCCTTATAACTGTTCAGGTGGAGTTCATAGCCTCGCATTTCAATCTATTTTATAAACTGCGATGGGGAATACATGCTATATACATGAATGCAATTATTTCTGTAGTTATTTCAATTTTCACTTATTGCCTAAGTAACTGCTTTGCCTTTAAGTCCCTATAATCATGAACCGTTAATTACTTCTTGTAAGCGCGAATGATGTGAATAGATCTATTTGGGCTGGACTCCCCGTTGTGTTACCCAGTTACGTGTAACCAATTGCACATCATTAGAAATCACGCGGGTAGTTTTTGAGCAAAGGTACCAGCAGGGGCTGAGGGGCTTATTAACGTATCACCATTATCCATAAAGCATCAGTTTCATGAGCTAATGGCAATAATTAATATGTTTTTCAATTCTGGGTGTATAATCGTAACCCAAAGTTATCGCATTTGCATTCTGTAATTATATTACTTAACCTATGGATTCAGTCAACATTTGACTGTTGTCTTTTAGCATGTTTCTATCTCAGGTCTAAACTTATGGCACGAGTGGTCCGTCGCTTTGAGGACATGAAGATGGAAAAACCGTTATCATTCACACTTTGTAAATACAGATGTTGGGACCTCTCTTTTGTAAAAACTCTGAAGAAATAATGAATGATAACTTATTTTCATAAACGACTCTTTTTGATTCGTTTTTCTATCGCATTCTTGACTGTTGTACCTTGAAGTAATACCCTAGATTAGCTTCCGCTGCTATATGTAAAAATGGGGGTGTTACAACCGTTGCCACAAATTGGCCAAATCACACATCCGTATCTCAACTCCGTGCCTTCCTTGGCCTTACAGGTTAGTAGCGTTGCTTCATCAAACAATACGCTTCAATTGCTCATCCACTAACCACATTACTACAGAAAAATAATTTCAAGTGGTCACATGAGGCTCAATCAGCTTTTGAGACACTTAAGCGTGCTTTACTCACAGCCCATGTTCTTGTATTGTCGGATTTTAGCCAGCCTTTTATCGTTGAAACGAATGCATCAAGTCAAGGTATTGGTGCAATTCTTTATCTGGAATGGGACATTCGTTTGCCTGTTTTTTTTATAAGAAATTCAAAAACAAAAAAACGAATAACAAGCTGATTTAGTATAATAAATAGACAATGTGAAATCAAAAAAATATTCATGAACGAAGCTAACAAAAATGATTGAACCACACAGTTAATAATCTTATATCAATACGAAGCCACCCCACACTCGATGCTTTTAGAACTAAAAAGGGTTTTGCGATTTGTTGAAAAATACATTTACTTTGTGTGTAAAGTTAAAAATAAAATTTGATCTTAGGTTTTTACAATTAGCTACTCGTAAAGAGGGGTTCACAACTGCGTGTCAACATTTGAATGACCAACAACTATTGAATGGTCACATATCAAATCATACCGTTATTGACTAACCATTAGAGTCAATTGCATATATACTCACTAAAACTTGCATATTTGCATACCAAAAAATGCTTAACTTGCATTGTATATCATGTATTGAAAACTTGTGTTGTAAATATAGCCCACAAGTTGGAAAAATCCCTCTTATAAACACAAAAAGCAAATGTCTTCACACTTGTCACTAAATCCCCAACCAAAACCCCTTCACCATGCCGCCACCCATCACCACACAGGCTTCTACCACCGAACCACCACCGAAATTCTTTTAATATCCACCAAACCATTCTTCTTCTCCGACATCAACCACCTCATTTCCTTCCTTATACTCTCCTTCCTTCTATTCTCTCTACAAAACAACACTCATATCATCACTCACGACATCACTTCATACATCGATAACACACCATCCATCAACACAATCTTAACAAGAATAATATACCCACCAAAACCCACTGGTCTACGATCACCGACAATCGTATCGTTCATCACCTCGCCGGATAGACCTCATTTCACCGAAACCTAGATGATAACGTCTTCTCCCGGGGAAATGAGCTTAATCAGAAATGTGGTTTCCTTTTTAGTGAGATGGTCAAAGATATGGAAGTCCGCTTTGACATGACTGTGAGACAAAAAACAGTTTTTGAGTGTCTACGCGCACCACATGCTCAGGATTTCCTACTAGCTATCCTCATAGACGGGGATTTGGTCCACATTATTTCACCAGTTGGAAGAGATATAGCATTTTTTTAAATCCTTAAAGTATCGTCTCTTGATTCCATTATTTGACGGTTGACGCGATTTGTCTTGTTTGTCGAAGGGCATATGTTTGGATTCTTTTTGGGAACATGCAGTGTTCATTGTAAAGAACTCCCAGGCTTCAAGTACCGACACGATATGGTTAGGGACATCCTTTTTGACATATGTAGGCGCGCCAAGATCTCCGTCAAAAAAGAGGCACTTGTGAATTTCTTGACTGACCCGTTAGACAGAAGATCCACACTATGGCTGACATTTTAGTTTTTGGATGGGTTGGAGGAAAACATGCATGTGTTGATTTGATCGGGGTTTCTCCTCTCGTGGGGTTGAGCAGTCGGGGTCTTACAGTGGGTGAGGCTGCTTTAAAAGCCGCCTCGTTCAAAGTGACAAAACACGAGAAAGCATGCTTTGAAAATCACACGTGTTTATTCCCTTCGCGTTTGATACATTTGGGTTCCTTGCACCTGAGGCGGTTGAGCTACTTACCAAAGTCCAGCGTGTTATGAACAATAATGTTATGACACCTAGGTCTACAAACGTTGTATTTAATCGAATTGGCTTTGCAATACAAAAAGGGCTAGCGGCGCAGCTTGTTGCGCGTTTGCCTTCCCCTACTATGTAATCCTTTTTATAATTTATATAAAATTAATTTCCAAAAATTTTCGGACACCCTTTTGAAAATCCATGTCAATGCTACTTTGTTTTTGCTTGATTCTTTTGATCACCATGTGGGTCCCACTTTCATTAAATTCCAAGAAATGTATTAAGAAATGTTAGTAGTAGTAGTAGTCGTGGTGGTACTAATGATTCTCATGTTATGGATGATATAATGTTGTTAGTGTTTGATTTAAAGTATGATGAAGTGAGTACATTGTTGGGTCTTGTTAGTGTTTTTTGTGTTTTGTATGGGTTTATGATGGCTACATTTGTTACTACTAGTGCTTGGGTTCATGGGCTTGTGTTTGTTTTAGTAGTGAATATTTTGTTAGAGACTCGTAAGTCGTTATATAGGACTTTTGTGGATGGTTCGTTTTTGGGGGTTAATCGGTTGGCTGGGTTTGTTGGAATGAGGTTAATGGTTCGGGATGCATTGAGTCAATTATTAGGTGTTCTCTTTTTTCGTGGAGTTTCTGCCGTTTTCATTTGTGTCTCCTTGGGTGAAAGGGTACGAGTATGAGTTTTGGTGGATTTTGTTTTTGTTGAGTGTTTTGGACTGGTTATTCTCGTTTGTTTTGGATGTTGGTGCTTGGATTGTTATGGTGGATTCAAGAAAGCGCGGTAGAGAAGTTATTAATGAAGGGTGTCATTTGTTTTCGTTGATGTTTTATCCTGCTCTTAATCTTAAGTTTTTGGAATATATCATTCGTAGTTGTTTGTAAAAGAATCACACATTAAACGGCATTCCGGGGGAAAAAGTTGCTTTGGCTTTACAGTCATTTATGGAGGTTTACTTTATGGTGGCGTGGTTGATGTTTTACTTTTTTTGTAAAGTCCGTTGATGCTAATTCTAAAGGCATACCTTTTGTTCAACAAGAGCTTGAAGCCATGGTCAAAGATCTAGATGATCGTCAATGAAGTAGTAATCGTTGAGATCTTGGTGTTTTTCTTCTCAAAGGTTTTATAAAAAATTTACTTAGCATATCAGCAATTCATCATTACAAATTTTGTACAAGCTGTACATCTTTTACAGACAGAATGGTAGTTTTTTCCACACTTATATGTTAGGTATTACAACGTACTCTAATGCATTACTGCATTTCATCAATTTTTAGATCGGTAAATGAATGGACAATTCATATTTTCGTTATGAGTTTTTTTTGAATGTGTAATTAACTTCTTACCATTCGGTCTAGGTTTCAATAATTCATTCACTGTGACCAAAAAGTTTAATAAAATTACTGGAGTGTTTCAGTAACACCTCACCCATATACACAACATAAAACTAAACTTGATTTTTTTTCAAGCGATAATCTTTACAACTGATACTATTTTTCTCATAAGTTTTATCTCATATATCTTTAATAAGACCTACAACTTTTAAGTTGCTAGATCACTTATGCTAGCCAGGAGGCCTTTGGTTAAAAAACATGTGCAATTCATATTTTACTTCTTTGGTTAAAATTCTAAAATTCTAAAAAATTTCAATTCTTTAAAGATTTAAAAATTCAGAACTTAAAATACTTTCGCATGCTTGGTTGATAAAAATTCATAATATTTTCAAATTTGCCCTTATGTTTATTATTGACGGATATGAGTGTCAAAAAACCCGACACCGAACCCGATTAAGTCTATTCGGGTCGGTTTACTCGGTTAAAAATTATATTCGAGTTATTCGAGTAACCTAAATACTAAAAAGGATCGGGTATCGGGTTAAAATTTTAGCTAACTCATGTTCGAGTCGACGTGATTGACCCATGTAAAGTTCTTTTTTTTCTATTTAAACGAGTACAAAATAGGTAATTTTATTACATTTTAGTATTTTACTCATATTCGGGTTGACCAAAACCTAGCCAAACTGAATTCAAATAGTGTCGAGTTCGGACATGTAATTTTGAGCTTTGATCTGACATTGACTCGACCCGAATTGATTGAACCAGACCAACCCATCCCGACTAGCACCCCAAACAAGAAAAAATACAAACAAGAAAAAAAAAGTAAAAATAGTATTTTAGTTTTATTTGGTCATTTATCTATACTATTATATAAAACATTTATAATGTGGGTCTCATTAAAAATTAAGATAAGGAGGTGCAATCTTGATCATCCATCTAATTTTAGGGGACTACATCATATAATGACACATGTCACTTTTTAATTAAAAATCACACTCATTTTCAAATTGAAATATCTTTTTATCTATTTATTTTTTTATAATCTAATTTCATCATGTTTTTAAAAATTTTGTGCTCTTTATTTTTATTTTTATTTAAATTTTTTACAACCATAACCTTAGTTTGAATACACATCTGATTCGTAAAAATTATATACTTTTGGAGATAGTGTTTGATGGTAAGAGAGTGCCCGTCTCTTTTTACATGCGAGAATAATGATGTTAATATTGTTTTGCGGGAAAGCTAAGAGAAACCCAAACAAACACATACAACGAACACGTATACATTCGAAGTGTTGTGAAACGAATTCATTAAACGGGTAGAAAATTGCGGGGAGAGTTTGGTTAGCAATTTTTATTACCGTCGCTATGCGCGGGTATCTGACTAGTACTATATAAAGCATTTATAATGTGGGACCCATTAAAAATTAAGATAAGGAGGTGCAATCTTGACCTTCCATCTCATTTTAAAAAACCACGTCATAAAGTGACATGTGTCACATTTTGATTAAAAATTCACCTCTATTTTCAAATTGAAATACATCAATTTTGATATATTTTTATAATTTTTTGTTTTTTACATTTTTAGCGAGTTTATTTATGTTGATTTGTATATTTTACAACTTTAACCTTAATTAAAGGGATAATTACTTGAAAATTGATCATACTTGTCACTTTTTATTATTGTGTGTATTAAACTTTTTTTTTTCTTATTGTATGTACTGAACTTTCAAATTTCGACTTTTGTGTGTATTTTGTCACTATTCTGGCCATGTAAAATGATCATTTTACCCTTCGAATTTTAAAAAAAGTAAAGGTAAAATGGTCAAAAATACACACAAAGGTCGAAATTTGAAAGTTCGCTACACACAATAAGAAAAAAAAAGTTCAGTACACACGATAATAAAAAGTGACAAGTATAATGCATTTTCAAGTAATTAACCCTTAATTAAATATGAACTTGATACGTTAAAACTATATATTTCCGGAGAGAGTTGTCTTTTTACATGCGAAAATGATGATGTTAATATGGTATCGAGGGAAAGCTACGGGAAACTCAAACGAACACATACAACGAACACATACATTCAAAGTGTTATGAAATAAAATTACTAAGCGGGTAAGAAATTACGTAAAGAGTTGAGTTAGTAAAAATTTTATTGCCGCCGCTATGCACGGGTAACCAACTAGTAACAAAAATGTTTCAAGTAACTTCAATTTTCTTACTTTAATTCTCTCAATTTTGGCAATTTATGAAATTCTAAATTGCTTTATTTGAAATACCTAAGAGATTAAAATACATATGCCATAAAATCCCTCTAATTTACCACAACCAAACGCACCCTAACATAAAATCAAATTGAAACGACGCTTATAGATGTAAAATTCACATGATAATACCATCTAATTGTTCTAGCAGTCATCGTCATTTGATGATTAAACTTTACACGACTAATAATTTTCATATACGGTCCTGCTTCCAAGTTTAGATGGTAAATCTGGTCCATATGTTGCTCATTTGTGAAGGACACTCTTCTTGGGCAGCCTCGATTTCTTATGCCCACATTGCTGTGAGAAAAAATATGA
>BQNB010186570.1:0-12115 GCA_026074375.1 Tanacetum coccineum
TTAGTTAAGTGTTCTAACCCTACCAAGTTGACCTCTATGGATAAAACATAACCCAGATCAACACATATGCCTCTATTTTTTGCTAACAGTGTTTTCACGCTCTCTGTCAGGCTCTAAAACGTAGAAGTTCTATACTAGACGATGATATTGGATCAGGTTGTCCACTGCGTAGAACTCGAAAAAAACTAATCTCGCTCTAAAACGTAGAATTTCTGGATATTGGATCGGGTGGTCTACTGCTTAGAATTCGACAAAAAGCTAATCTCTTAATGCTAAGAGATAAAAGAGAACTCGGATACACGGCACTTCAACAGAAGTTGCTTCTAATGAACGAGTCTAAACCAAAAATCGTTAAGGGAGCTAAACAAAATAGAGACACAAGCATGCATGGTTTGGGATTGGTCTCGCGCCATGCTACTGTTTCTACAAAGTCGACTCAAACAGCCACAAAAATATTGCAGCACCATGAAAAAATGGATTTATAGGAAAAACGTTCTGGCTCAACTAAATCACCCACAAAACTGACGTTAGATATGCTCCATGGGCAGGCTCTTAGAAGCTTGAAGAAGGTGGATTCGCCAAAATTTCTTTCTTACCCTCACGATAATCAGAAATCAGAGGTTCAGCACCATGAAAGGTACATAATAGTCGAGAGCTAACCTCCAAAGGCAAGGAAAAAGTTGAAGAAAATGGACCAAGGAAATTCCTAATTAAATTTAAATTTCTCTAAGCATCATGATCGGGATCCATTAATTGTTATGGACGTCATAATTAGAAGGTGTAAAAAGATTGTTTTGGTTTTGGTTTTATGGGATGAATGGATGGTGGGTTGTTGTGTTTTGGCCAGTGAGAGCAAAGCACACGGATCATGGTTTTTGGTCATTGGATTGGATTTGATCTAACGGTTAGTTATTATGATAGACCCTATGAGTCGGCATCAGCACCGGAACAATACGGGTTTCACGGTTATAGGTCACAGCAAAACGCTTTTCATAATTACTCGTCCCAACCTTCATCGTTTCCATTTAGCCACCAAGACTACGTGTCACAAACCCAAATGGGTGGTTGGTCATCACAACCACGTACAGATAGAGTCCATTCTCCGATTAATGCATTTTCGCTCGAAGACTTATACACGCCTGAGTTTTCGGACTCTTTCCAAGAAAACACCGGTCATTGGCTAGCACCCAATCCTTACGAAGTTCTTACTGAACAAGTTGTGACATCACTAACGAAGAAGAAGAAGGCGACCCATATCGCCAAAAAAGGATGATTCAAAATGATGATGCACCCTGGCAAACTCCGTGGACAAACAAACAAAAATGTGTATTTTAATTAATTAGAAAGGGAATTTTTGGGCTACGTTTTTTGTAGTGTAGGTTGTATGATTGAATGTAGTCACCTATGCTCAATGATAGTTACCGATAGGCTACGTTTTGGACCGGTATAAGATATATTTGTATAACTATGGCAAGAAAGAAATGATCGGATCTTTTATCAAGTATATAACCATAAATTTTTTTTATTGTTTTGTAATAGTAACTGGTAAGCTACTATGGGCTAGGTTTATTGTGTGGAACGTATAATTAGCAATTATGTTGTTTATTTACTTTAATGTTTATTATGTTCTACATAACCCTTACGACAACATTTATGTGAACAGAGACTACTCGGGAAACGCATTAATTTTGCGCTGCTACTCGGATATCGGATCTTGAACAAGTGTTGCAACAAAGAACCTTTACTAGGTCCATCTATCATTTTACTGTATTTCTATGTTATTTCTTTTGCTCTGAGTGGTGACCCGTATCTTTACTCTATATAACATGTTAGAGCCTGAGTAGTGTACTCATTTATCAATAACATGCAACTTGTATGACCCAAAACTTGCTTTTGAGGTAAATAGTGAATGAAACTGCCATTATTGATGTTATATACTATAACAGGTCTGAAATTGAATGGTTGAAAGCATTGTTGCATTCAAATCCGTATTGTTCACCATCTTCTCTTCTAAGGCTTAAAGCGATAACAAGTGGCTCTCTGAAAAAACATGGAGATGAGAGGGTTAACTTACATGCTTTTACCACGCCTATGGTCACATCAAGAGTAAGTAATGTGTTCATGCATGGCTGTAGGCATTTTGGTTTACATTTTTAGCGGAGGTTGCAATTTTGACCTAGTAACTTGTGAATGGGTTGATTTGGGAAAAATAAAAAATTTACAATTATAGTATTCATGAGGCTGTGCTATTGATGATTTAATATGAAATTTGTGATCATGTTTAACTCACCAATTATATGACAAAATCAGAAATAATTCAAGACAAGATTTTATCATGATGACAGTACCTGATCTAGCACAGCCTCGTGAATAATATAATTGTCATATAATTGGTGAGTCAAACAAAATCACAAATGATCCATTGTTAAAATATGCAATATAATATTATATTGTCTTTAGGTTCTTGAGGAGGAGATTGCTTCACCTGTTTAGTTAGCAAAGGCCTACATGGGTTACAGGCCTTCTAAGGTAGCACTGAGACAAGATTTAGTGCTGCATAATAACGCAACGGGCTTTTTAAAATCACCAAATACATTAATTGCCCCAAAAATTGCAAATGGATTCACAACACCAAGATCTCGAGGCAGATCGGCAATGTACAACATGGCCCGCACACCATATGCCAGATCTCCTTCAACTTTTACCGAAAAGGTTTACTTGATCGCCTACCTTTATTCAACATACTGTTGTACTTTTCAATAATACTAAAGTATAATTTGTATACTTTTACATAATTTCAGGGAATCACATCAAGTTATGGCCGTGAGGAAGCTTTGACATCTTCTCAGTCTGCCTTTCAGCATGGAGGGAAAATGGTATTCCTTGGAAATATGCCTTGATTACAAACATTATGCGTCATGTCTTCTATGTTCTTCTTTCTAGAGGTGACAAAATTGGCTGGCTGTACGAGTTGGCTAAATGGGTAACGGGTGAAATGGGCTGGATAAAAAATGGATAAGTTAGAAAGCGGGGTGGACTGGCACATACCCTTTTTATTCTTTCCTTAGTTTTATAAATAAAACATGCTGAATATGAGTATTACTTTTTTATTAAAGCAATATGCAGCTTTTGTTTTTTTACTGAAGAGATCTAGGAAGTTTATGCAATTTAACACACTTTTGGTGCTGTCCACCGGCTTGACCTGTATTCTTTTTAGTTAAGTCTTCTAACCCTACCAAGTTAACCTGTATGGATAAAACATAACCCAGATCAACACATATGCCTCTATTTTTCTAACAGTGTTTTCACGCTCTCTGTCAGGCTCTAAAACATAGAAGTTCTATACTAGACGATGATATTAGATTGGGTGGTCCACTGCATAAAACTCAAAAAAAGCTAATCACGCTTTAAAACGTAGAATTTCTGTAATAAACGATGATATTGGATCAGGTGGTCCACTGCGTAGAATTCAACAAAAAGCTAATCTCTTAATGCTAAGAGATAAAAGAGAACTCGGATACAAGGCACTTCAACAGCCGGACCACACGAGTCAGAAGTTGCTTCTAATGAACGAGTCTGAACCAAAAATCATTAAGGGAGCTGAACAAAATAGAGACACAAGCATGCATGGTTTGGGATTGGTCTCGGGCCATGCTACTGTTCCTACAAAGTCGACTCAAACAGCCACAAAAATATTCCAGCATCATGAAAAAATGGATTTATAGGAAAAAATGGACCAAGGAAATTCCCAATTAAATTTAGATTTCTCTAAGCTTCAAGATCGGGATCCATTAATTGTTATGGACGTCATAATTAGAAGGTGTAAAAAAGATTGTTTTGGTTTTGGTTTTATGGGATGAATGGATGGTGGGTTGTTGTGTTTTGGCCAAAGAGAGCAAAGCATACGAATCATGGTTTTTGGTCATTGGAGTGGATTTGATCTAACGGTTAGTTATTATGATATGCCCTATGAGTCAGCACCGGTACCGAAACAATATGGGTTTCACGGTTACGGGTCACAGCAAAACGCTTTTCATGATTACTTGTCTCAACCTTCATCGTTTCCATTTAGCCACCAAGACTATGTGTCACAAACCTAAATGGGTGGTTCGTCATCACAACCACGTACGGATCGAGTCCATTCTCCGATTAATGCATTTTCGCTCGAAGACTTGTACACGCCTGAATTTTCGGACTCTTTCCAAGAATACACCGGTTATTGGCAAGCACCCAATCCTTACGAAGTTCCTACTGAACAAGTCGCGACATCACTAATGAAGAAGAAGAAGGCGACCCGTACCGCCAAAAAGGATGATTCAAAATGATGATGCACCCTGGCAGACTCCGTGGACAAACAAACAAAAATGTGTATTTTAGTTAATTAGAAAAGGAATTTTTGGGCTACGTTTTTTGTAGTGTAGGTTGTGTGATTGAACCTAGTCACATATGCTCAATGATAGTTACCGAAAGGCTACATTTTGGACCGGTATAAGATATATTTGTATAACTATGGCAAGAAAGAAATGATCGGATCTTGTATCAAGTATATGACCATAAAAATATTTTATTGTTTTGTAATAGTAACTGGTAAGCTACTATGGGCTAGGTTTGCTGTGTGGAACGTGTAATTAGCAACTATGTTGTTTCTTTACTTTAATGTTCATTATGCTCTACATACCCCTTACGACAGCATTTATGTGAACAGAGACTACTCGGGAGGAAGGGCAACGCATTAATTTTGCGTTGCTACTCACATATCGGATCTGGAACAAGTGTTGCAACAAAAAACCTTTACTAGGTCCATCTATCATTTTACTGTATTTCTATGTTATTTCTTTCGCTCTGAGTGGTGACCCGTATCTTTACTCTATATAACATGTTTGAGCCTGAGTAGTGCACTCATTTATCAATAACATGCAACTTGTATGACCCAAAACTTGCTTTTGAGGTAAATAGTGAATGAAACTGCCATTACTGTTGTTATATACTGTAACAAGTCCGAAATCGAACGGTTGAAAGCATTGTTGCATTCAAATCCGTATTCTTCACCATCTTCTCTTATAAGGCTTAAAGTGACAATAAGTGGCTCTCTGAAAAAACATGGAGATGAGAGGGATAACTTACATGCTTTTACCACGCCCATGGTCACATCAAGAGTAAGTAATGTGTTCATGCATGGTTGTAGGCATTTTGGTTTACATTTTTGGCGAAGGTTGCAATTTTGACCCAGTAACTTGTGAATGGGTTTATTTGGGAAAAATAAAAAATTTACAATTATATTATTCGTGAAGCTATGCAATTGATGATTTAATATGAAATTTGTGATCATGTTTAACTCACCAATTATATGACAAAATCTTAAATAATTCAAGACAAGATTTTGTCATGATGACACCTAGCCCCGTGAATAATATAATTGTCATATAATTGGTGAGTCAAACATAATCACAAATGATCCATTGTTAAAATATGAAATATAATATTCTATTGTCTTCAGGTTCTTGAGGAGGAGATTGCTTCACCTGTTGAGCTGGCAAAGGCCTACATGAGTTCCAGGCCTTCTAAGGCAGCACTGAGACAAGATTTAGTGCTGCATAATAACGCAACGGGCTTTTTAAAATCACCAAATACATTAATTGCCCCAAAAATTGAAAATGGATTCACAACACCAAGATCTCGAGGCAGATCGGCAATGTACTGCATGGCCCGCACACCATATGCCAAATCTCCTTCAACTTATACCCAAAAGGTTTGCTTGATCTGCCTACCTTTATTCAACATACTGTTGTACTTTTCAATAATACTAAAGTATAATTTGTATACTTTTACATAATTTTAGGGAATCACATCAAGTTATGGCCGTGAGGAAGCTTTGACATCTTCTCAGTCTGCCTTTCAGCATGGAGGGAAAATGGTATTCCTTGGCCATGCTACTGTTTCTACAAAGTCGACTCAAACAGCCACAAAAATATTGCAGCACCATGAAAAAATGGATTTATAAGAAAAATGTTCTGGCTCAACTAAATCACCCACAAAACTGACATTAGATATGCTCCATGGGCATGCTCTTAGAAGCTTGGAGAAGGTGGATTCGCCGAAATTTCTTTCTTACCCTCACGATAATCAGAAATCAGAGGTTCAACACCATGAAAGGCTACATAATAGTCGAGAGCTAACCTCCAAAGGCAAGGAAAAAGTTGAAGAAAATGGACCAAGGAAATTCCCAATTAAATTTAGATTTGTCTAAGCTTCAAGATCGGGATCCATTAATTGTTATGGACGTCATAATTAGAAGGTGTAAAAAAGATTGTTTTGGTTTTGGTTTTATGGGATGAATGGATGGTGGGTTGTTGTGTTTTGGCTAGTGAGAGCAAAGCACACGGATCATGGTTTTTGGTCATTGGATTGGATTTGATCTAACGGTTAGTTATTATGATATACCCTATGAGTCGGCACCAGCACCGAAACAATACGGTTTTCACGGTTATAGGTCACAGCAAAACGCTTTTCATAATTACTCGTCCCAACCTTCATCGTTTCCATTTAGCCACCAAGACTACGTGTCACAAACCGAAATGGGTGTACATGCCTGAATTTTTAGACTCTTTCCAAGAAAACACTCGTTATTGGCAAGCACCCAATCCTTACGAAGTTCCTACTGAACAAGTTGCGACATCACCAACGAAGAAGAAGAAGGCGACCCGTAACCGCCAAAAAAGGATGATTCAAAACGATGATGCACCCTGGCAGACTCCGTGGACAAACAAACAAAAATGTGTATTTTAATTAATTAGAAAAGGAATTTTTGGGCTACGTTTTTTGTAGTGTAGGTTGTGTTATTGAACCTAGTCACATATGGTAAATGATAGTTACCGATAGGTTACGTTTTGGACCGGTATAAGATATATTTGTAACTAAATGAACTACTAAATCTAATGGGAGAGAGCTTCTCATGTGACCATACAAACATTAAGGGTTTGTAAGGAGGTTTGGAGTTTGATTTAGATTTGGATTTTGATTTGGATTAGGATTTGACGTAGATATTAAGAACAAATGTGGACAGAGAAAATTAATAATTTTAAATATATATATATATATATTTGTTTATTATTGAAATAATAAATATTATTTTATTATAAAAATTAAGATAGAAATGAAATTTAAATGAGGTGGTCTAGATATTTTATAAGAAGAAATTACTGAAATGAATCATTACTATTTTTCGAAAACAACTGCGAATTTGTAGTTTACATGACTTTTATGATTCACGTATAAGAAAATTAGTTGCTGCTTAATTAATATTAGGGCTGTAAATGAACTAGACAAAAGCGAATGGAGGTATATTCATGTATGTTTATTTAATTTTAGCCGAACAAATAAACGAACACGAACGCGTTATCAAACCAAAATTGTTGTTCATGTTCGTTTATTTAATTTTAAAAATGTTCATGTTCGTTTAGGTTCGCTCATTAAAAAGTTAAACGAACATGTATGAACATAAACGAACATAAATGAACGTAAACGATCATATATAAACGTAAACGGACATAAGCAAGGGTGTAACTAAAGTTGTTTATTTAAACGAACCATATCATCTTACTATTAGCATCATCGATACGCATAGTCGATGCTTATATAATGTATTATTTAAGAAAAATTAATAAGTACTTATGTATTAGAGGCTAAATAAAACCAAGCCTGGTTTGTGGGTTTTGGGTATTAGGGTTTCACTATTATAAATAGTGGTTGATAATAAAGTTACACCAACGGGTTTATTGAATGTCTAACATGGTATGAGAGACCAAACCCTAAAACACCAATCCCTAATTTATTAGTCAGCCGTACCCAGTTCCACCACAAAAAATGGCGGCACTCACCCGCCTCGTCAAACTGACATCCACAATCTCTGACCTATTCGTGACAAGATCCTTATCCACAACGACTGGAGGAGTATCCGAAATCCAATCATCAGCAAATTTATCAGATGGAAAAGGTCCCGGGTCAAGAAACTTTCAATGGGTGTTTCTGGGTGTACCTCGTGTGGGTAAAGGGACTTATGCTAGTAGATTGTGTAACCTTTTAGGTGTTTCTCATGTTGCTATTGGTGATCTTGTTTGGCATGAATTTGCTTGCAAAGGTTCACTTTTTATTCAGCTTTCTGCGATAGTGAATAAAGAAAAGATAGTCTTGAATGAAATTATATTCAATTTATTATAAAAGATGGTGGTGGATCTAAGAATAAATGATACGTGCCCATTATGGTGTGGATTTATTTGTTTGTTTTGTTTTTTTTCTTTGCTTATCAAGTTTATTTTCCTTTTTATTAAAAAAATCATTTTATTTTATTTTTATTATATCTTTGAGAGAATACTTTGAATTATTCTCCGTTCTAGGGATAATTTGAATTATCTCGTAATTTGTGTTGGTGAGAATAGTGAATTAACTAAAAATGTAAAATCTAAGATCAGTGCACCCCCTATATAAACTATAATATAAAGTGTTTTTAACCTTTTGTCTAGTTAATTGTATAGTTACCTCACTCATGAAGTTTTCATCCCATAGAAAACCAAAAACTTGTTTTGGTTGAATAGGTATCCAAAAGGAAGTTGCAACACTCACCACTATACCAGGAGGCCTGCCTGGGTCATCCATGCTCTCTGAAGTCATAACACAAACATCACCAGCCCTACTGCTAGACAACGTAGTCCGTGTGTGTAGTTGAAGCTCCAACACCGCTGCAAATTTTATGTATTTAATTTGCTTTATGTGTGTGTGTGGTATTTAATGTAGTAAATTTTATATAAAGTAGGTGGATAGTAAGTTTTGTGTATCCACTCCATCAAGCCTTATTCACTTATATAACTTTTATTGTTTAATATCTAAATTGTTTATTCCCACATGAAAAATTCTCTGTCATTCCTTGAATATTAGTGTATCAACCTAAAGTATATGCTTTTGTCGGGTTTATGAATGATAACCAATCCGTGGCCTAGTTGATTTGAAATTTATACTAACTAAAATGTCGGACACTAATAATGAACTGTCTAAATTTGTAAACATGATAACATGATTATAACGCTCAAATTGTACATCCTTTTAGTCGCGTTATCCGTACTTTTGTATATGTTATTTGGTTATTTATTTAAGATTTTGTTACTTAATTGTACCAAAGTGTCTATGCAAGTCTATATGTAACAAAATACAAGAAAAGGAAGAAAAAGATGAAGAAATGATGAATAAAGGATATTTTATACAAGTACAAAGAATCCCGCATTAAGATCAAGCCCAATAAGCCTTTCAAGAGCGAAAGAGCCAACACCACAAAGCTTACAAGTCCCAAGATCAAGATATAATAACTTTTGATCGAAGAATAAAGACCCACGATCAAGTGTCACACAAATGGGAAGCTGAATCGAAGAAAAGGGAAAAGTTGCGACTACATATGGCCGTTCTTCCTGGTCATCTAGTCGCGCAGCTGGATGAAGTTCATCCTCTCCAAGCAAAGTTTTAATGGTGCAAGAACAATCAAGACTATTCTAGATTCCCTTTCGGCTAGTGTTTTCATACATAACTCTCTACCAACTCTCCTAAACCATTAGCCAACTATTTCCAAGTCTCACCACTCTCTCTCAAAGCCATTTCCCCGGGATAAACCCTGGAAAAATGCAAGAGCTAATGAGGATCAAGAAACCATCATTTGGAAGTCAAAATCATCAAAGAATCATCACAAATCTTTGAGGCATCAAAGCCTTATCATTTTTAATCTTATGACAACTTTGTAATACCTTTTAATAATGTTTTCTAATACCAAAGTTTTCGAGTTTATGTCTTTGTTTGCTATGAGTGGCTAGTGCCTTTGCGTACATGATTAGATGATGTTTGTGATATGATGGGTTTCTTTTGATTGTGATAACATGTTTTAATTCAATTTCATGTTAGTTTTAAGATCCATCTATGTTTATATTTCATGGTTTTATCAAACTTGGTTTGTTGCTAAAAATTTTACACGTCGAACGGGTGATTTCTAGCAATCGATTATAGCCAATTTGTCTATGATCAACTACCTTTTTTACTGACCATTTCTTAATTAGTTTAATTTAACAAGAGGCACAGTTATGTGTGTTAACAAGTTTGTGATATGAATCGCAAATCAAACTCAATAAGATTGAATTGGTTGATTGAACTTAAAACTTGTTTTTATAATTTTGTGATCTTAACTAGGATTGTGAGTCTTAAGAACAATAGATTAGATAACTATCTAATTATCATAATCAGTATGTTAAAATGCTTGTCACATCATGCAAACTGGATTATCCGAACTAGTATAATCAAGTGTAGTTTTTAATCATTTGAATCTTCATTCTTAAACCCCTTGAATGTTTCAAAGACTTCATGTTTATGTTTAAGTAAATAAATATAACCATAACGAATAAAATCATTCGTGAAAGTTATTAAGTAGCTAGCGCCTTGTCTTGACACATGTCTAAGTGGACCTCAAACACCCATATGTATTAGTCCAAGAAGATCGGCCGCCCTCTCCACACGATGCGGAAAAAGTTTTCTTGTCATCTTACCCGCAACATCCTTATAATTATTCGAACTTTTCCTTATAACTAAGTTATCTGCAAAGAAAAATGTAGATATTAGGTGACTGCAAATAAAGACTACTGAATGGAACGATTACTATGCTTCAAGTGTTATATGTAGTATCCATATTAGTCTAAAAATATTAAGTCTACAGGGTCATTGTGAAAGTTTAGCCCAAGTTTAGCCCAAGGAGACTCTATATATACCATCTTAAAAGTGGTTTTAGATTAGGGCATTCATAAAGATTCATTGTATTCTTTCTCTCCTTTGTAGCAGCTAGGTTTCAACTCTTTTAGAGTTGGTTTACTTCCCCCCTCATCTCTACAATAAAGAGGTGAGGGGGGAGGGGTTTTGTACTTCATTCTTTTCCTTGCTCAATAAACATATAATATTAAGTGTTATATTCTTGTGCATCCTTTTCTTTTTTCTGTCATACATAATCTTTCGGGGTGTGTTCGTCTTCAAGATCGGATTTATTCCGCACTAGTAACCAGGTTGTAGGGTGATCAAACCCTACAAGTGGTATCAAGAGCTCAGGTTTGTGGGTTCTCTAGTTAACTAGGATCGATCAAGAAGAGGTCTTTGTTGTTCATTTTTTCTGGAAGGAACATGATCGTTCTATTCTGTTTGGGCTACCAGGTTCTCGACAACAAAAGTTCTTGGTGTTGAGGTTTTTTGACGTCAAGGAGCAGCAGGGTATCGACATGTATAGGTTCTTGAGTTCTTTAATTGTTCGGGTTCGTGACAAGGTGTAGAAAACTTAAGGGAGTTATTGCACAAGGTACTTTGTTTGATTCGGTGTTGTGAGGTTTATATCACAAGGTTATCAGAATAAACAAAGGTCGGAGAATAAGTCCAAGACTTGTCGAGGTTGCAAGGTTTCTTAGGTTACAAGAAATTATTTTGCAAAAATAAAAGTACGACAAGGGTTACTTCAAAAAGCGTCAGGGTTTCTTGGTTTGATCGATATCTAAGAAGGTTTATTCTTAGGGTTATATCGATAAAGCAAGGATTTTTTACAAACAGGTTACTTTGCTAGATCGTGTTTTGTATAGGTAAATTCGTAAAAGGTTAAATGGTTATTAGTGTTCTCTTATTTGGTCCTACGTGAACACAAACAAATTACAGAACACTTTGCCTGATTGTGATGCTAATCTAATGAATATCTAATATACGCGGCGACTTGCAAATTGTAAAAAGAAAAAAAGAAAAAAAACAACTTGCATATTTCAAATTATTATACTAAAAAAAGATGTTGTGACATACTGGCATGTATGACAAAAAAACCCATTAAGCATGTATGCGATTTGCCCTTTTGCATATTATGTGGTTTAATTTCTCTGTGTGAATTTAGGTTAGACAAAAGCATGAACAATGCTTTCAAGGGGCTTGTCATCTCACATAGAACAATTATTGGCAACATCATCTATCATTATAATTTTCTATGTAAAGGTGTTTGTAGACCAGCCTCGTCTGAATCTATCCGTTTAAGCATACAATAATAACTACCCATTTTGACCCAAATCAT
>BQNB010186571.1:0-12115 GCA_026074375.1 Tanacetum coccineum
TGCCAACAATATCTTATCGTCTAGAGGACTTATTGGTGATTGTGAAAACGATGAAGACGGAGAAGAAAGTAATGATGATGAGTCAGAAGGTGAATCGATTAGCAATGACGAATGGGAGGATTGGGAGCATGTTGTAGTCATGATACGATCAGTGGCGGCTGCAGCAGCCGCCACTTTTTGGATTGATTTTGGTGACATGGCACCAGTGGAATACTCGAGGCCGTTGTAGTGATGAGGAGGGAAATTAAGATTGGCTGACGGCCCTTTTAGGCATAAAAGGGCCGCGTCATAGGCTCTAGCTGCAGCCTCAGGAGTTGAATGTGAGCCTAGCCATATTCTTGTTTTTTGATTGGGTGCTCGAATTTCGGAGACCCATGAACCCCAAACCCTCATTCGTACTCCTCTATACTTCTTTTTACTCGACGTGTCTAAATTGGGATTTCCATCTTTCCTCTTCATGTGTTATTGAAGCTCTTATGTGCACACTTTTAACTTACGAAACAGATTGAAATAGGGTATAAGTGATGATGAAGGATATAGCATATTGTGGATTTAATTTATAGTGTTTTGAGTGAGGCAAAAACAAGTGAAATGGATGACAGAATAAACCCCTCTTGGAATGGAACCGAAATAGTAGAAGAATCAATAAGGGTTGAAACCGAAATCGGTTATAGCCTGCTATGTACAACCGAATTAAGAGATCCCATCAATGACCCCTAGCTCGAATCCGACGATTGTCACACCTTGACAATATGTAAACCAATACTATACAGCCTCTGGAAGTGATCTTGGGTTCGAATCTCTAACGGAATAACCCAATCACAATCAACCGAAATAGGAGGCTGTTTTTGGTAAGCAACAGAATACGAGACTGCCTAGTCTTTTGGTTTTGATTCGGCTGTTGTGAAGAAGGAGAAGAAAGGGAAAAGTTGCTGTGTTTTCTCTTGTGTTATATCTCCCTATGAGGACAGGAGATCGGAGGGTATAATAGCCTCCAAGTTTCACACAAGATAGAGCAAGGAAAAACAACTTGTGATAGGGTAAAACACACAAGTGTAACCTAATCACTTCTCTTCCATTCATTCTATATCCAAAATGAACCTACACTCAATGAAATCATTCTTGTAACCTCCATTGGCCGCCATTCATTTAGGACAGCCAAGGATGAATGTCTTGTTCATTTAAATGTCCGAATGGTTTACATTTAAATTAGTTCTCCGTGTAGTTTAAAACGTACTGTAAATGTTTTATGTGTGTGCCCCAATAGGACTCCACACGCTTCTAGTTTCAATCGGCTAGTTCATACTCACATATTCAACAGCTCCCACTTGGGTGTTGGAGTAGCAAAACTGCACGTGTACTAACGACCGAAAAACGTCTAGGCATCAACTTCACATTCGTTTTTAAAACTAGAAGTGTCTGAGATCAAGTTTCTTAAACATTCTCATAGCTTGGTTATTTGTCTTGCTATAATCATCCCTTTGTTCATATACGTTTAAACCATGGTTATGGATCCTACACTCTTCCATATAGTTTAACCAATTTTGATTCTCGTTATAGAATCTAATCAGATATACCAAAGGTAATCATGAAACATCTTGCATTACCATTCTGGGTTCGCCAAACAATTATCTGATTATTCTGGAGAGGCGGCAAGGTATTATTCTGACATATAAGTGGAGGAACAAATTTTTTGTTGAATACATGTGTTGTGAATGCTGCTTCACATCAACTTCTATAATAGTCTTTATACACTACCATTTTAAGGTCTAGCGTTTGAATAGAATTAAAAAGTGATATCCCCACATACAGAACTTGTTTGTATTCTACAAAGTCTAAGGATGCTTATAACCAGTTTTGATTGAATTTTACCTTATGACAACGGATTCATAAAGTAAACTTCAAATGTTGGGGTGTCCAATACGCATCCCTTGGGGTAACAACTGAGTTTGGTGGGAACCTTCCATATAGTTAATAGAATATAACCAACACTCCTTTGCCTTATGTAACAATCACTCCCATATTGTTAACGACAATGGTCTTATTTAGAATGATAAAATCATTCAAGGAATAAATTATGCAAATTACAGGACAAACAATTGTTATATGAATGAAAACAAATACCAGTTATCTTTATTCATCAGAAAATAAAATTGTCTTACAATCCCAATTATCCAATGACTAATAAACCAGAATTTACATGACAACTACAGGATGAGAAGCATTCAAATATTCCTAGTAAGTTCTGAATGCTTTGGAAAAGTAAACGCTTTTGTAAACGGATCGCTAAGTTTGTCTTCCGTGTGAACTTTTTCTAACTTTATGTCACCAAATTCAATAACTTCACGAAGGTAGTGAACTTTGGCATGGAAATGTCTAGCACCTTTAGTGATTCCAGATTCATTAGCTATAGTGATTGCTCCAGTATTATCACAATACATATTAATGGGTTTTTCAATTGTGGGAACAACACCGAGCCCAGAAATGAATTTCCTAAACACCCTAAAAGCTTCTTTAGAAGCACTCAAATGCAGCATTATACTCAGCTTCTGCAGAAGGAAGTAGCGAAAATGGTTTGCTTGGCCACTCTTCCAGTCAACAGCACTCCATATAAACGAAACACAAATCCTGTCTGAGATTGAGGTCATCAGCATCACGTCAGTACTATCAGTTTCAGTGTAGCAAGAAACCCTGAGCTCTGTTTTAGTCTACCTCGTAAACTAGAAACATGTCCTTAGTATTCCTGAGATACTTCAGAATGTTCTTGACAGTTTAGTCCAGTGAAGATCACCTGGATTCTGTTGAAATCGGCTTGTTATGTTCTGAGCGAACGCAACATCAGGGCGAGTACATCTCACAGCATACATAATAGAACCCACAGCCGAGGCATTATGGAAACACTTTGCTGCGACTCATTCTAGAGGGTAGAGGCACCTTGTGATTTACTCAATCTAAGCTTATCCTGCATGGGGATACTTCCACGTTTGGAATTCTCCATGTGAAAAACCGTTTAAAGATTTTCTTCGGATATACGCACTTTGACATAAGCCAATCAACCGTCTTAGATTATCTATGTAGATTCTTGATTCCAAAAATATATGCAGCTTCACTAATCTCTTTCATGGCAAATCACTTTCAGGTAGATTTTACATCTTGTAACATTGGAATGCTGTTTCCCATGATCAATATGTCGTCGACATACATGATTAGGAAAGTAACATTACTCCCACTAGCTTTTAGATATACACATGGCTCATCAGCATTTTGACTGAAACCAAATTTCTTTATTTCATCATCAAAACGCTTATTCCATTGCCTTTGATGCTTGCTTAAGCACAATAAATGGACGTTTAAGCTGCCATTCTCGGTTTGGATATTTTGGTTGACAAAACCTTCAGGTTGCCTTTCCATGTAACCTCTTCATTGAGATATCCATTGAGGAAGGCAGTTTTGACATCATTGCCTAAATTCATAAGTCATAGTACGCGGCTATGGTATACGAATCTAATTGGCTCATAATGTCTGCAACAGGAGAGAAGGTTTCCTCATAATCATTCCCTGGGGTTTGAGTATAGCCCTTTCGCACAAGACGAGCTTTCTAGGTGTGTAGCTCCATCCATGTCGGTCTTTTTCTTAAAGAAGACAAACTTGCTACCAACGGTTTTGCCATTAGAGAAGTTTTAACCAAGATCCAAAAACTTCGTAGTCTTTCTTGGATTGCATTTCCAATTCATAGCTGTAAGTCATTTATCCAGACTCTAGGTCTAACAAGGCAGTTTATAAGTTGGCGGCGTTCACGAGATCCCTAACTCATGTTCCTCAGCATCGATGTATAAGCACATGCGATCTGTGGGACGTCGTGTCCTTGTGGACCTACGAATGGGAATGATATCACTTTGAGGTTCATCTATTTCTAGATCATCCTCTTCATGATTTAAGCTAGTGTCTATAGAAGGATGCGTATCTTCTTCTTGAATAATTTCAAGATCTTCTAGACTCCCACTTGCTTCTTGATTTATAAGACTATTCTCTAGGAATTCAGCATTCCGAGCAACAAGGACTTTGTTCTCGGGTGGGTAGTAGAAAGAATATCCCATTGTTTCCTTTGGGTATCCTATGAAGATACACTTAATAGACCTGGGTTCTAACTTGTCAGGCTTGGTAAGAGTATCTCGCTTAACAAGTGCCTCACAACCCCAGACTTTTAAGTAAGACAACTTAGGGGCTTGCCCATGCCATACTTCGTATGGTGTCTTTTCAACCTTCTTAGTTGGAACCATATTGAGAATGCGTGCAGCAGTCTCAAGAGCAAAATCCCAAAGGACTTTGGAAGGAGTTGTTTGACTATCAAGATCGAACCATAATCTAGTATGGGTTCTGTTTCTCCTCTGCGACACCAATTGTGTTGTGGGAGTGTAAGGAGGAGTACGATGGGATAAATTCCATGATCCTTGAGATGATCCAAAAAACTCTTGACTATATATTCGCCCCCTGATCAGAACGCCGCGATTTTATGGTCTTACCGAGTTGATTTTATACTTCCTTTTCAAACACTTTGAAAGTTTCAAACACTTTATGTTTATGCTTTAACAAGTAAACATAAACCATAACGACTAATGTCGTCAGTGGAAGTGACGAAAAGTAGCTTGCTCCTTGCACTCTGAAGTGTTCTTAAATGGGCCAATACTTCGGTGTGTATTAGTCCATAGTAAGTCTTTGGCCCTTTCCACTTGATGTGTGTAAGGTTTTCTTGCCAATTCTTTCCAGGACATTACAAGGAAGCATTTTTCATAAAGACTAAGGTCATTGATTGAGAAGTCCATAGTGTTGAACTTTTCAATGCGTTTCTTGCCTGATGTGTACCAAGACGGACAATGCACAAGAGCAGCAGAGTCAAGTCTAGCTTGGCTCTTTTGTTGCTTACAGTATATATAGCAATGTTCATTTGCATATGAATTAGACAAATCAATTTCAGAAAATTCCCATCCCTTTAGGATAGCACTAAAATAAACATGTTATTCCTAGAAACTTGATTTTGTATTATTACGAAGCGGTTAATATAACCATCTTCGTTCAAACGGGAAACTGAAATTTTTTATTTTATTCGCATACTAGTAATAGAAGGAGCATAATGACAATGTTCAAAACAATAACTAATCCGCTAGGGAGAGATAAATCAAAGTTGCCAATAGCTTCCACAGCTTTCACGTTGACCATTGCCCACGTACAAGCTAAGAGCCCCCGGCTTCAGTTTCCTACTTGCCCTTAGACCCTGCGTTGTATTACAAATATGAGTACCACAACCAGTGTCATAGATCCATGATCTATTAAGGAAAGTATTGAGTTCTATAAACGGAAGATACTGAACCACCACCTGCTCCAGTGGCTGTGTTCTTTTCTTTCTTTAGCAACTCGGCTAAGTACTGAGGACAGTTCCTCTTCCAATGTCCTGTCTCACCACACTCATGACAGATTGAGTCCTTTGCGGGATCTTCCCTCTTGGGTGGAGGGGGAATCTTGGGCTTGGGAGCATAAGCGTGCTTATGTTTCCCATTCCCTTGATTTTGTTCCTGCCAGCCCGTTGAGGAATGCGGTTTGTTGTGCTTTTTACCTTTCTGGACTTTACCAGCTCGAATAGCATGGTAGAGCCAGGAGGTTGTTTTTGGCGAATAAGAGTTTGCTCATGGAGTCTTTAGCATAGCATGCAACTTGTTAACAGTCTCTCCCAGGCTATGCATGTTGTAATCTGCACAAACCGTCAAATTTCCTTGCGCTAGGTACCGATTAGGAATCAGGACTCCAGCAAGGCCAAGTGTCACGGGGTGCCCACACCCAAACGCTCTAAGATTGTCAATATAGCCTTCATTCTCAGAACATTGAGGTAATGACTTACCCTTCTTCCTGTTTACAGGCGTGAAAATCACGCGTAGTCTGTAGAAGCTCCTGCTCTGCTTGCTGGGCAAACAGAGCTTTTAACTCCTTTAGCATGTCATTAGCATGGAGATTTTCCAGATTTCATTGGATCTCTGGCTCCATGGTCATGAGCATGAGTCCAGCAATCTCTTTTGATCCTTTAACCCAAGCAGTATGAGCTGCAAGGATTTCAGGAGCAACATGCTGACCCGCAGGAGCTACAGGAGCAGGAGGAAGTGGCTGCTCTAGGTAATTCAACTTATCATCAATTGATAGTACAATCCTAAGTTGTCTATACCAATCAATAAAGTTGGGTCCAGTCAGTTTTTGCTTCTCGATACGATGCCCCTGAAGAACCGAATTGTTACCAGACGAGGTTGTCATCTACAAATTGTGAAAAAAGTTCTTTTTTAAATATTAGTATTGTCGTTAATTAAATTCTTAAAGGAATAACTACCCAATTAATTTACTATCTAAGACTAAGAGACCCTTCTTGACCTCACCTATTTTTTATACGAAGGTTGACAACGTGTAAACAAGTGGGGCAAGAGGTAAGCGACGAGCGTTAATTGCATGGAATTGCAACTTTAGATTTATGTGGGGGACTAATGACATTGTAACTCTTTTTAGTAATGTCAAAAAGCATATTTTGGTCTCATCTTATGCCTCGGTGTCGAAGTCTGACCAGGAATACTGATTTAAGTCCCACCAAAACATAACGTGCGGAAATTTGGATATTGGTCTTGTCCTATGAAATAATTCGCCATGGGTTTGGCAAGGCTTAGGTCTGCCCAGAGAAGTCAAGCCCAAAAGACGTGTTCTAGGTTGGTGGCATAGACTTAAACTTTATAAGGTTATACAAAAAAATGTGACAAAGTTGTGTACAAGAAGCATGCAAACATCTTGTAGCACAAAGGTAAGACACATTTTGTGTTAACCTATTTGGTTTTGCAATCATTTTGTCAAATGTTCCGTAGCTCCATTTAGGAGCACAAAGAAGCGGAGAACAGGTCGCGCGATGCGTATTCAAAAAACCTGGACTTATTTGGGGAATATTAATTCAACCTGCCTTAAACTTCTCTTTTAGTTTGTCCATAATGGGTGAGCCATACTTCCAATTGACTAATGATGCTATGTATGTTAAGAAACCCCTTTTGTTAACATTTAGTTTTATTGATACCAATATGGTGGGATTACAAATGATCAAACCCTATTATTGTACTCACTACTTAGTCGAAGACAAGTAATTCTAATAATTCTTCATATGCCGAAGAAGGTAGTGGGGCGGGAGAAAATGAAGATCAATTCCAACCCAATATCGGCATGTTAAAACTAAGAGCTTTCACAAGAATTCAAATTTCATAGTTTTTATGTCCTAATTTATTTGTCCAAAAACCCCGGTTTCACAAATAAACACTTAATTGGTCTCAGGTAATAAAATTATGTGTGTAATATTAGATGTTCAATCCAAATTACTTTATAGTATTAGTCAGTTTTAAGAGTCTTCATACAAACAATCTATATTTGCAAATATGACTGACACAAGGCTATTACATATAAGCATATTAAACTGGGACTAATAATGGATTGAAAATTGAGGAACAACTCTTAAAATGAAAGCAGTAAATCACATAATGCCTCGAGTTCTCAAAGAGTCTTCCCCAATTGGAGAACCATAAGACATCTCACAAGGTTTCTGCTAAAGTGACTAGATCGCCACCATACTCATAAACTTGATTGCGTGAGTTTCAGCGAGATAAAGCCAAGAATAGATTAACATAGCAACTTAATTAACAATTTAATTTTAATCTATACTTCTTTTTATCATTTTATGTTTGTGTTCATTCTAGGTTGGTTATTTAGTTATGGCAAGGATTGCATGTCGTTGCCATAATTTACAATAGAAACAATAAATAAACCAATTACATGCAGCCCTAGCGTGTTAACATCGTATGCAATCATAATACTAAAATAATTGGTCGTGATGCCACTGTGGAAATTAACAATCAAGTTAAACCATTAACTACTAGAGTGCGCAGCGGATAGGATCTAGTCCCAGTAAATAATTAAACATACACATTAAAACACTTTTTTAACGGACATGTAAATTAAATAGGAACATACCCTCGTCGTCACCAGCAAATCAAAGAAACCAAGAATGAGAAACGAGTGACTAAATGGCCACCTCTATGAGTGCTCACACAAACACGTAAACAAGCACGCCCGGATGCTAGTCCAAACCTCACGTGTATCCAATACAATAAGTAAACCAAGTGCTTCTGAAAACCGATCACCTAAACCCACTCTTGGAATAGAACCGAAATACAGAAAGAATCAATAAGGGTTGAACCGAATTCGGTTGTAACCTTGCTACAGTACAACCGAAATAGAGATCCACGACCCCTAGCTTGAATCCGACGATTGTCACACCTTGACAATATGTAAACCAATACTATAAAGCCTCTGGAAGTGATCTTGGGTTCGAATCTCTAACGGAATAACCCAATCACAATCAACCGAAATAGGAGGTGTTTGGTAGCCAACCCGAATACGAGACTTGTAGTCTTTTGGTTTTGATTCGGCTGTTGTGAAGAAGGAGAAGAAAGGGAAGAGTTGCTGTGTTTTCTCTTGTGTTATATCTCCCTAAGAGGCTGAGATAGGAGGGTATAAATAGCCTCCAAGTCTCACACAAGATAAGAGCATGGAAAAAACCTTGTGATAAGGGTAACAACCCACTGTTTAACTTTATCACTTCTTCTTCCATTCATTCTTATACAAAATGAACCTAGACATCTCAATGAAAATCATTCTAGAACCTCCCTGCCGCGCCTTAGCATTTAGGACAACCAAGGATGAATGTCTTGTTCATTTAAATGTCCGAATGGTTTACATTTAATAGTCTCCGTGAAGTTAAAACACGTACTCTAAATGTTTTATCGTGTGTGCCCCCAATAGGCTCACACACTTCTAGTTGCACTCGGCTAGTTCAACTCACATAATCCAACAGCCGCAGCCTCAGGAGTTGAATGTGAGCCTAGCCATATTCTTGTTTTTTGATTAGGTGCTCGAATTTCGGAGACCCATGAACCCCAAACCCTCATTCGTACTCCTCTATACTTCTTTTTACTCAACGTGTCTAAATTGGGATTTCCATCTTTCCTCTTCATGTGTTATTGAAGCTCTTATGTGCACACTTTTAACTTACGAAACAGATTGAAATAGGGTATAAGTGATGATGAAGGATATAGCATATTGTGGATTTAATTTATAGTGTTTTGAGTGAGGCAAAAACAAGTGAAATGGATGACAGAAAGTATTTCTATTCAAATATTTTCGATGACTATTTTGGCATAAACCTTCTGCAACTATCCTTTTTTGTCATTTGAGTCCATAAACTTTCTGAACAATGCTACATTGCTTGTACAAAAGTATAACACGACATTTGTTTGAACAATGCCTACATTTCTCGTACAAAAAGTTCAAACACTCAATTTCAAAGGTTACACTGTTTTAATTAACAGATCTGAACTTTAATTAGAACGACAACGTTGTTATGTGTATCTAAAAAGTTGATGCTTACGAAAATACAGAAAATGTTTAAACTAATTACATTCAATATGAGATTTTCTTTACGATAACTAGTTACCATCTTCCTACGTGAATATAACTATATTATCGTTATGTAATGTCGCTATGTTTTAGATTGAGGTGTGTTAGATGATAAAAAAGGGGACACGAGAGGCAAAGGGAAACAATAACTTATTTGGAGCATGCATGAATTCTTATGTAGGTTGGTTCATGTTTATGTCATTGAGAAATTAGAGAAATTAGTTGAAGGTTAAGTAAACATCTTTTTAGAGTTTGAAGGACTCATATGGAAATAAATGAAAGTAGGGGTCAAAAGTTAACTATTCTAATAACATTTGAGATGGATTTCAGGAGTCTTACATAGAAAATGAAGTCATTGAAGGTTCCATACATTAGTACATAACTAAGAAGTAAGAAGTTTCCTAAGCCAGTTAAGAGGGTAACCTTAATAAACAGCTATTGTTAAAGAGTGTTTTTGTAGTAGTCTCTAGTACATGGGAATAAAGGGCATATAGGTAATTAACGTGTACACATGTGTCTCCTTTTGGGCAATATTGATAAAAGTCATAAAACACAAAACATCATCTTCAAACCTTTTTTATGTCATTTTAGTCAAAGATTTACCCAGTAGGGGTTGTGATCGACATGCATAAGATGATACTTCTGTTATGCATAACAAAATAGTTACTTTGAATGCTCTAAGCTATTCGAACCGCAGTGTGGATTTCGACTATCGCTGATTAAATGTTCATTGAGCTTTTAAAATAAAAAACAAATATTTGTACACGTGTTATACTGATGATATCTCATGCAAGTTAGTAGTAGACGATAAATTTGAGAGTAAATTACATAAATTTGAGTAAATTTACATATTAAGGTGCGATGACACCTATTATAATAAAAAACCACAACAATCATACGATGGTATATTTTTTCTTAAAAGTTTTATAAGTATTTATTCATACCATAATATATCCATTTATTATAATCCTTTTGTTTATAGAGCATCTATATAGGCTCAAACATAGCAATAAGAAAACTTTTTAAATTTATTGAATCATCTTCTTCATTAATGTTTGAGTACTAAAAAGTCATCTTTTTTAAGCTTCTCTCATGACAAAAACTTTTTATAATCATATAAGCACAATCCGGTAACAAACTTGCTCAAACTTTTGGCAAACTCCTAAGCGTTTGTTAAAAGCTTTGCAAATATTCTTTAACTACAATGACAAAAAGAACATTTTATTTGTAATATAATCAGTTGTTCAGAGCTTACAACAATATTTTTATCATCATGGCTGCCATAGACTCAAAGTTCTTCGCGTCAAATTTTGTGACAAGATGGTGTCTCTATTTGAAGCTGAATGCGACCTTCCACAACTAAGAAACAGCATCTACTGGGAATTTTTCTACCGCAAAATTGATGAAGTATTTGCAGCATATTAGATATTTAAGGGAGTTAAGATGTTGTTTTCTATGGCGATATTGTTAGCCAAATAGGACTTGTATCAGTTTTTGTCCTTGCTTACAAAAACAAGTTTGTCGACTGAGTCCTTAAAAATTCCCAAGATCAAGATCGTCTCCTAGTTGCTTTAGGAACCAAATTCCCCCTCATTCTCTACAAAAAGAGGTGAGGGGGAGGCAAACTTGTATCGTTATATTCTTTTCTTACTCGATACAATAAAACGTTTGAGGGTCAATCTTGTGTATTATTCTTGTCGACTGCTACGAGTTCCAATTGTGAGGGTGTCGAGTACTTCCTGGAGTCATCGATAGGTGTGGTTATTCCGTGTTTTTGTCAACCGGTTGTTAGCTTTTTCAACAAGTGGTATCAGATCCGTGTTCGAGCGCGTTTGGTTGCTAGGTAGCCATCGGTGTTTTATTGGTTTGGAAGTTGTCGACAATTTGCAAGGTGTTATTTTTTGAAGGAAAATAAGGAAACGAGGTTTGAATATCAGGTTTTTAATTTCGAAGGTGTCAAACTCTTTCTTGCAAACGAGTTTCACAAGTTTGGTTCTTTGGTGTTCATTTTCTGTAAGGAACATAAGGGTGTTCATTTTCTGTAAGTAACAGAAGGGTGTTTCAGTTTGGGCTACCAGGTAATCGACAACAAAGGTTTTAGTGTTCAGGTTTTTTGGACATCAAGGAGTAAAGCATCAACAAGCTAAAGGGTTCTTAAGTTTTCGAATTGTCGAGGTATCGACACAGGCCAAAGAAAACTTAAGGGTTCGTTGGTTTTCGATTGATTGGAAATCAACAAAGCAGCTAGTGTAGTTTTGGGTTTTCGTCGGGTTCTTGACGAAGAAGAAGAAGGCGTCAGGTTTTATACTTCAAAACGAAGTGTTATTATTTTAATCGTTTTTTTGATTTTTTGGAAGGAATCCAAAAGATTGGTTATAAACTTTTTTAATAATATTGGGACTACTTGAAGAGTCTGTACGTGATAGTTTTTGCACAGGGTTGTTAAAGGGTTTTTGCACACTGGACTTTGTTGTTTTATGATAGTGAGGGTTTTTCACAAAGTTATCAAATCAACAAAGGATTAAAGAATGACGGGGACCAAGTATGACATCGAGAAATTTAATAGGAAGAATGACTTCAGGTTATGGTAGAT
>BQNB010186573.1:0-12115 GCA_026074375.1 Tanacetum coccineum
GTTAATAATTATTCTCGAAATAATTAGTTAACCCTTGCTTGATGTAAACATTTAATTGTTTCATGCCCGTTTACATTGAACGCTAATATTTGACATACGTGATTTAACTTAACGTTTATGATTTAAAGTAAACACGTACCATACAAAAGGTACATTGCGGATTTATCGATGTCGTCAATGACTTGAAAACACAGGGTGTTATACAAGGGCTTTAGTGAAGATGTCTGCTAGCTGATACTCCGTATTAACAAAGTAAAGCTCTACCACTCCGTTTTCAACTTGCTCTTTTATGAAGTAGAATCTGATGTCAATATGTTTTGATCGAGAATGTTGAACATTGTTCCAACATAAGGCAATAGCGCTTTTGTTATCATAGTACATTGGAATTTTATTGAATCCAAGGCCATAGTCGGTAAGTTGTGATCTCATCTAAAGGACTTGAGCACAACAGCCAGACAAGGCTATATATTCAGCTTCCATACTGGATATCGCAGCCCTTTTCTGCCTTTTTAATGACTAGCTAACAAGCCTTTCTCCCAATAATTGCATACTTCCAGATGTACTTCGTCTAGTATCTTGGCAACCCATATGATCTGCTTCTGCATAAGCTGTTAGAGCAATAGAAGAATCCTTTGGATACTAGAGTCCCCTATTAATAGTTCCTCGTAGGTATTTAAAGATTCTTTTTACAGCATGTAAGTGCTTTTCAATAGGCTTTGCCTAATATCGGGCACACATGAATACAACAAATGTAAGGTTTGGTCTACTGGCTGTGAGATACATAAGGGTGCCAACCATTCCACGATAGTGTGTAGGGTGAACGGATTTCCCTTGTGTATCTTCATCCAGTTTAGATTTCTCCACCATAGGAGTATCCACAGGGTTACTAGATTCCATACCATATTTTTTCAAAGATTCAAGAGCATATTTAGACTGGTTTAGAAAGATGCCTCTGGGACTTTATGAAATCTGTAGTCCTAGAAAAATGATATTTTTCCTATCATCAACATCTTAAACTTTAAACACATTATTTTTGAAAATTGGTCACATAGTTCTGGTGTAGTAGATGCAAAGATTACATCATCAACATAGATTTGTACTAGGAGAATATCTTTGCCTTGTCATCTAATGAACAATGTAGGATCCACGGTTCCTTTAGAGAATTCTTGAGAGAGTATAAACTTTGACAAAAGATTGTACCACTCTCGAGGAGTTTGTTTCAACCCATAGAGAGCTTTCTTAAGCTTGTACACGTGATTCAGATTGTCTTGATCTACAAACCCATCTGGTTGGCTGACATAAACCTCTTCACGCAGAATGTCATTCAAGAATGTCGTCTTGACATCCATTTGGTAGACAACCATATTCCTGTGAGCAGCAAATGCGAGGAATATTCGAATAGCTTCAAGTCTAGCCATGGGAGCAAAAGATTCTTCAAAATAAATTCCCTCTTCTTGATGGTAACCACGAGCAACCAATCAAGCCTTGTTTTTTCAGAATTCCTCCTAATTAATTAAGTTTCACCTTGTAGATCCATTTTAAAGTAATGACCATTACTTTATCTAGACGAGGAATGAGTTCCCAGACTTTAAGACATTTAAATTCATTAAGCTCCTCTTGCATTGCTTCAATCCAACATGCTTGAGTTAATGCGTCTTTATAAGTCTTTGGTTCAACCGATGTGAGGAAAGCATCGTAGTACCAAAATAAGGCTTGTTAATAGAGTTGGAGTCTTATGGAAACAGGTCTTCCGAGTTCACCGATGGTGTTTTCTAAAGGATGATCCTTGGTCCATTTGTTAACGTGTTCTGAGTTAGGAGCAGCAGTTTGCACAATAGTAGGAATAACATCCGAAGAAGAAGATGCTTCAGAATCATTTTCTAGAATTGGAATGCCAAAGAATAGATTGTTATTCATGTGTGCAACATCTAAGTCATGATTCTCTTCTTCAACATCGTTAGGAATGACTGGAGATTGAGTTTCGAGTGAAGTTTGTAAGTTACTAGAAGATGGTGCAACTTGGTCAACAGTTGTTGAGGAAGGTGGACCGGTTGATTTAGCAGGTTCTAGAGCTACTACTTCAACAATTGGAGCAATGACTTCAGGGGCTGGTAGATCAACACTAGGTTGAGGGTTGAGTAATTCATCAAAAAGTAGTTGAAACAAAAGATCTCAATAAGTTCTTGTAGGTGGTACAAATGGTGTTGAAGGAGGAGGGTTTGGTCCGTGTCCTGAACTAATTATTGCAGGAGTCATTTCATGAAGTGCGGGTTCTGAACCGCTGTGTTCAGAAGCCATTGACCATTAGAAAAATCAATCAACTTTTGATCACATTTAATTCACTCTTCTCCTCTTCAAAAATGTGATTGCCATTTTTTTATAGTTCTGGTGAATTAAAATAGAAGCTAATGTACGTTGATCCACTTGATAACTGAGCGAGCATGGGAAATTATGAAGATTGTTGATGAGAATGGTCATAAACAAGAAGATTTCTCTTCTTATGAAGATAAAGCGCACTGAAGCGTACACTTTTCTTTTCTTTAAGGAGCGGGGCCTGAAGTGTTGTCTACAGACGCCATAGTTCATGTTTATCATAAGTAAATTCCTTAAACCCTTAGTTTTTGATATATCACTCTTTTCAGAAAATGAACTCCGAGTCTTTCCTTTTTAGGATTGAAAGATGTACCTGCACTTAAGTTAAAATTACCTACACGGACATTAAGAGTTTGGTCGCATTTATATGGGTTAGTGATATTTTCATTTAAACCATTTGGGAGTTCACGGTCAACCTTAGTTGTGCTAGAGGTGAATATCTTTCTAGTTGGAACCCACCTAAGACCAACAGTGTTAAAAATTCTACCGGTCGGTATCCACCTAAGGCAAGATCTAGGAGTGTTTGTTTTCTCATGCACAGCGGAAGACTTATTGGGAGAAAACCTATGTCCTATAATAATCTGCTTACCAGGTTTTTGAGTATGAATCTTTGGTTCTACGGGTTTGTTACTGTTTCTAGTCTTAGGGGATTAAACCTTAACGCGAGAATTCACATCTTTCATGAATTTTGTTATACAGGCATCATGATTTGCATTAAAGACACATTTCTGACAAGTCGAACAAACAAAGTGTTTGGAGTCCGAAAATGAACTAGGATTACTAGAATGATATGCTTTTTGCGCAGCTTTTAGCGTTTCCTCACTACTCTTAGATGCAGGCCAATGCCTAGACATTTGATTATTGCTCCTAGATTTTGGTGTACAAGTATTAGGAGAGTGGTGTGTTCTAGCAGAAGGAATTTCTTTAGGTTTAAGATTCCTATTTTTGTCTTGTGTCTTTTTCTTAGATTCCTCTAGATAGTAATTATAAGCCATGTCGTTTGACCTATACGATTCTTTAGAACTACTCCTAGATGAGCCACGTGCAATCACATGATAGGGTTTTGCAAGCACAGATTCTCTAACTTTAGGCAAATAATGTGGAGTGACTGGTTTTGGCAAATTGTTATTCACATCAACTTGGGAGGCAAACCGTGGTTTTAAAAAGTTAGGTCGCTCAGATTTTAACGCATTCGGTTGTCTAACAATTGATTGGTTTATGGGTGGTTGTAAAACTGGTTTCCCTAAGATTGATGGTTTTGTAAACTTAGTATCCACGCTATTTCCTTTTAACTTTCTTAATTCGTTTTTCAATGCTACATTTGCAAAAAAAATTCCTGAATCTGAGCTTTTAAATCAGCATTTTCAACAGTCTTACTGTTTACTTGAGTAATCAGTGAGTCATTAAGGTCTTTTGTCTGAACTCGTATCTTTTTGATAGAATCGTAAAGATCTTTGTAAGTCTGTTTCAAATGCTCATTTTCCTTATGCAACTTCTCATTTTTTGCAAGTAATTTAGCCACACTTTGTTCCAATTCGATATTGATTGTTTCAAGTACCTCTATTTCCTTTTTAATCTTGGCTTTATTACTTGTTTCATTCAAAATTTGACCATGTTGCCCGTCATTTAAGGCTTGATTTTGATATTTAAGTTCCATGTTAACACAATGTGCTTCCATTTTTGAAAACTCTTTTTGAAGTTGGGCAACGGTCTTTTGAGAGAGATATTTTCAGACTCGAGTGATTGGTTTGAAAATTCAGTTGTCATGTTATCAAATGATGGATCAAGTAAAGGACCTGAAACTTGACATTTTACAGCATTCTGGTCAATCTCTCCTCCCCTATGACTCATATCTGTTGAATCGGGAGTGGTATTTATATCAACCTTTTCCAACAAATATGTGTCATAAATGGATTCAGATTGCTCATAATGCTGTTGTTCATTAGCAAGTAAATTATGTTCAGCAGTCAGTTATACCTCAGCCATTGGCTGTTTGTCATTTACGGAGTTGATATCTACATCCTCAGCATGTGTATCTTTCCCGGATCTACTGCTTGAAACATGCCTTTCTGATTCTGTCTCATTGCTTTCTATAACAACCAAACCAGCATCAAATGCTTTACTTGAATCAACATTTCCCTCTTTTAACTGCATCATTCTGTCATTCATCCTTCTGTCATACTCTCGTTTATGCTTTTCTCTTTTCTGAATTGACTCCTGAATAGATTCCATGTTATGGATCAGTTTATCATGGAATAATGGAACATCAGTCTTTGTATATGAAATAAAGTACTTGCGTATCATGATACTTTCATCATTATCAAACGAGAATCGTGAATAGAGGAACATCTGAAATTGTTACAAGAGTACTCTAAATTCATTAAAGGATTCAAGTTCTTGAAATTCTTCTTTAGAAAGATGTTTTTCTAGTTAATCTAAGTTTACGAACATTGTTCTTGTGAAAGTCTCACATCTTGCTCAAAGACTGTTGCAAATTCCCATTCAAATCCTCCCTCGATGGAAGTTCCTTTTAAGTCGATGTTTGAAAGAGCCGTGAGGTGTGAATGTAGAAGTTAAAAAGATACCATGCAACTTTCCTTTGCTCTATCTTGCATTTGTTGCAACGGATGCAACTCTCTCTCTTGAGAATTCGAATTCAAAGATTCCATTGAAATTCGATGTGTGAAATTGGTATGTAAAAGATTACTTTTTATTCAAGCGGTGATTGAAAGTAATTGTGTTGTTATGAGTTGTCTTTTGTTTGTTTTATGTCTTGAAACTTATACGGGATTTTACAAGTTAATGCTTCATGGGATTTTACAAGTCAAAGAAATAAACCGTATAATTTTTTTTTGTTTTAGCAACTTTGTGTGTTTTAACTTTAGTCCAAGTGAAGTTTCAAATTTGGTTCGCAAAAACTGCTAATTAGGTTAACATTGGAAAACTGCTAATTAGGTTCACACTGAAAACTGCTAATTAGGTTGGCACTAAAAACTACGAGTTAGGTTAACACTGGAAAACTGCGAGTTAGGTTAACATTGGAAAAATTGCGAGTTAGGTTAACACTGGAAAACTGCTAGTTAGGTTAACACTTAAAACTGCTAATTAGGTTGACACTGTAAACTGCTAATTAGGTTGACACTGAAAACTGCGAGTTCAGTGACACTTGGAAAACTACGAGTTAGGTTAACACTGAAAACTACTAATTAGGTTGACACTGAAAATTGCTAATTAGGTTGACATTGAAAACTGCGAGTTAGGTTGACACTGGAAAACGGCGAGTTAGGTTGATACCGGAAAACCGCGAGTTAGGTTAACACTGGAAAACTGCTAATCCGGTGAACCTTGGTAAACTGCTAATCCGGTGAACCTTGTAAAACTGCTAATCCGGTGAACCTTGTAAAAACTGCTAATCCGGTGAACCTTGTAAACTGCTAATCCGGTGAACCTTGTAAAACTGCTAATCCGGTGAACCTTATAAATACTGCTAATCTGGTGAACACTAGGACGAAACACTAAAACATAAAAACATAAAAACATAAAAAGACACATTTTTTATAGTTTTTTCACAAATTTTCTTGTACAGCTAGTATTACTAAGCCTATACGTACCTTAAAAATACAAACTTTATGGTTTTTAAGCCAAAAATTTTGAAATCACGATTTATACTTTTTAAAGCTTTATGAACCCAAAAGTTGAACAAAAATGATGTTTTTCTTGAATCTAAGCTTGTACACATATATCCTAAAGATACTAGATCAGATTTACCAAGGTAAATGATCCTTTAGTGTACACAAAAGCTTAAAAAACAAAAAGATCAATAAGAAAATAACGTACGGTTAAGAAAGGGAAAACGAACAAAATAACAAACACAAAAACTAAGCAAATCACTCCATGGATCTTGATACCAATTGATGAATATCAGTAATCTTTAAGATCAAACAAGAACTAGCGAAAGAAAGTGGGAATGATGTATTTCTAATGAGAGAAAGTAAAAGAGAGAAATGAATAACTATGTGAAAAATGAAACAACCAACCACCTCTCCAAGGCATGGACAGGTGTACAAATACCTCAATATGGCCGGCCATAGATAGGCTTTACATGGGCTTTTCCTAATTGTCCTATTAAGGTTCCAAATAATACTTAACGAGCTAACGACAGTTATCTATGGAGTGACCGATACTTTCCTAGGATTTTCGTATTCCTAACACGTTGAACCTGGTTTTAGCTTTACCGGACAAGAAAAAGGGAAATATCAAAAGCTTGGCAGCTTCACTTTGAGTTTCACCATATTTGAACATGTCGCAGATTGCGAGAAATTCACGGATATGGTCATGCGGATCGGCCCACAGAATACCATCGAATTTATTTTCCCGAATCATTTTCAAGTAAGTACTATTGATAACAAAGTTGTCATCAACATGGATTTGAACAATGGCAGAATTAGGAGTCGGTGCTACAGTCTTAGCACTTTCTCACATGGGTTGATCATCAAGATCGAGAATTATTTGTTTGGTTTCTACATCCTCTTCAGGTATATTTATGATGACAAAGTCATTAACGGAGGAATGTTGAGTTGAAGATTTGAATGATTCGATCTGAATGGATTCTTTTTGGATCATTTTAAATTTACAAGTCCTTGTTATTAAAATTTTATTTAATTTATATATTAGATTTACTAGTTGTTTTCCAAAAGATAGGGGATTTATACATGCATTAAGCATTTTGAAAAAAGACATTTTTATATATATAATTAAGGTTAATAGGATAATATTCAAAATAAAATAAATTATTTTCATATATTTTTTATAGATTTTTATATATATTAGATATATTTTAGTTTTTATTATATATAAATATATAGAAAATAAGGATAAATAGATAAAAAAAATTCAGATAGATAGAGTGCGGCGTACTTTAGGAAAAGTGCGCCGGCTTTTCTGGAAATTTTGTGTTTTTTTATTTTTTGGTTTTTTTTCTTTTCGAACAAATTTACAAGGTAATATAATCAGATGATTATAAATTCTGACAAAAGTAGTTTCGGGTTTTGGTTTTGGTTTTTGAAATTAGATTCTGTTTGTGAAAATTTGTAGAAAGTGCGGCGTACTTGGGTAAAGTGCGGCGTACTTTCAGGGTTTTCAGGAAAACTGGTGGACAAATATAATGTGCGACGTGCTTTCTGTAGAAAAAATGATTTTTTGGTTCAGTTTGCCAGAAAACTGTACGGCGAGTTTGCAAATTTTGCAAAACAGTAAATAACTTGATGAAAAACAAAATAGCACCAAAAATAAGCAACAAACTGATAACAACTTAAACAATTCCCCATCAACGGCACCAAAAACTTGATGTGTGTTTTTCAAGCTTTAAATTTATAATACTAGAAATACCGATTTTTACTAAAAACACAACACGGGCAAGTATACCCTTTCGTATGTAATATAGTTTAGGTGAGTCCAGGTTGTTCTAGGGGAATTGATGTTTTCAAAGTTTGTAATTAAGGTGCTAAGGTTAATAAGATTGTCACGGATCAAATTAACCGAAATGTGCATATATTGAATATTGTAAAGAAAACGATAAAAGGATGATTCAAGCAAATGAGTAAAGTATGTTTGTTTAGGCAATGATCACTATGACAATGAAGTGTTTAGGATAGTGTTTACAAGTTTAGAGAATAAAGATTTCACAAGTTACAAATCCTTTCAGCCTTTAAATATAACAAGTGATTATATCAAATAATAACGGCAAATCCTTTCGGCCTTTATAAGTTATTATAACTAATATATTAAATGGAATGATTAAAAACATATATAAAAGAACCCTTTCAGTCTATATTCTTATATAAAATATGTTTTACCAATTCAATAAACACATATCCAAACGCTCCATATCAAAGATCACATAATGCCCAAACAAACACAAGATGACTACTCCGTGATCAGAGAAGTAACAAAACACATAACATTCATTATGAATTTAATAAAGATCATATTCAAAAGATAAACAAAATTTATACCAACTTCAAGAGCAAATTTTTGATGATTTCACAAGTTTTCCCTACGAAAACTATATTATATTCAAAGTAAACCCGGAAACTATGAACAATTTTGTCACAATCACTTATAGATTCGAATTACACTTCAATGCTACTTCCTTGGATGGATTATAATCTGGAAATTGATGATGGAGAGTGATGGTAGTCGATGGAGGTGATGGTGGTTTGAAGAGGTGTTTGGATCCTTGGTTTGTTAAGCCAAGATCACCAAAATTCCCTATTTTAAGTGTTCTAAACGAACTAGAATGATTTGTGTGACAGTGTGTGAAATGAGAGAGCCAAGGAGGGTATTTATAGAATTTTTAAGGGCCAAAAACCGTGATAACGCCTAAATTATACATATTTTTGGCGGCGTTATTTGCATTTATTTGATCATTTCTTGTGAACTTTTGGTACTTAATCAAGTATATTTGCTATTATATGTTCTAGGTACATGTCGTGGAAGAATACGGAAGACTACACGAAGAATTGAAGCTTAAACGAAGAAATAACTCAAACTCAGAGCTTCCCGACACCTGTTTACTGTTTTGGTCATAACTCAGTCATACGAACTCGGATTGAGTTGATTCAAGTGGACACGGATAGAGAATTAATTTATCTACAACTTAGAAAAATGTTCACAAGCTGCAATATTACTAAAGCAGCTGGTTTTACAAATGAGTACAGCACACTTTAGGGAAATGCAATTAATTCGCGAATCTGGCCCATAATCCATCCACATACATTCCTAACTTGGTCCTCAAGTAATCTCTAGTCTATAAATACCTCCCTATGATGCTTGGGACGGAATCATCTCTTATCATATCATCACATACAAATCTCAAGAAGAAGATCCAAGAAAATTCCAAAGTACGGCGCACTTTTCTCTTGTGCGCCGCACTTCTAATCGAGTTCCCAAAACTACCGCACAATATTTCTTGTGCGCCGCACTTTCATTCAAACTTCCTAAAAAACGGTTAAAGTCCCAATAAATGCTGAGTGCATTAACTCCCTAAGTACGGCGCACTTTTTATAAAGTGCACCACACTTCTGACCCGATTTTAGCCTATAAATAGAGGCATAATCCACCCAATGTTACACACACTTACACATCTCTTACACACACCTCCACAACATTTCTCTCATCAATCCTCACCATATAATCATGACTCTACAAGTGTGGTGATAGCACCTTAAGGGTTCGGGTCGATTGGAATCAATAGCTTGGGTTTTAGAATAGTTTTCGTTTGGGAGAACTAATTGTCGAATCGTTGATCTTGTAAACGTTGGTATAATTTCTAAAACTCTTTTAATATGAAGTTTTCTAGAATTTATATGATTGTTATGATCTTCATCTCTTTGATCATGGAGTAGTAATCTTATGTTTGTTTAGGCATAATGTGATATTTGATATGGAGCGTTTGGATATGTGTTTATTGAATTAGTAAAACATATTTTATATAAGAAAATAGGCCGAAAGCTTTCTTTATATATGTGTTATATCAATCCATCTAATATATTGGTTATAATAACTTATAAAGGCCGAAAGGATTTGTTGTTATTGATCGATATAATCACTTGTTATATTTAAAGGTGAAAGGATTTATAACTTGTGATAACTCTATTTTCTAAATTTATAAACACTATTCCAAACGCATCATTATCCAAGTGATCATTGCCTAAACAAACATACCTTAATAATTTCATTGAATCATCTTTTAATTGCTTTCGTTATAATATTCGATATATGAAAGATTTGGTTAATTTGATCCGTGACAATCTTATTAACCTTAGCGTGACCGTCTCATTGGGTTAATGTGTTTGTGTGGGATATGTGAGATTGCATAATCAATCCATTGAGCGTGACCGTCTCATTGGGATTGGATTTGTGTTGGATTTTGTGGAATTCATTTCGTTCACTTTTGGTGACAAGGAAATGATTTTGGTGATTAAAGCGATTTCGCGTTAATTGTGTAAGTAAATATACGTATACGTATTTATGTGTTAGTAATATTAGGATGAGATTAGGTTCTAGTAGTTAAAATAAGGAAGAAATAAAATTTCTATTTTTAGAATGTTAGGTTTAATAAAAATAAAAAGTTAATTATTCTTAAAGGTCTAGTAAATTGCGTTTACGCAAAAAGGTATGCTCAAATAAGCTTAGGTTTTATAAAAACTTAAGGTAAAGCAAATAATTAAGTAATTAATAAATAAATAAATAAAATATTTTTTTATACATGATTAGTAAAAAACGAATTTTAGAGGAAACAAATACTAATTAGATCTTATATATAAATAATTGGGGGTCTATAAATACAAAATAAAATCTCAAACCCTCCCCCCTTTATGTGACCGGTCAAACAAGAGAGAAAAGAGGAGGAAAAATTAGGGTTTTTGCTTTTGTGAAGAAATCAAGCTCTAAGGTAAGTTTTAATTAATCTTTGTTAGTTATTAATCTTTAATCATGTAATAATTAATATGGTGGATAATTAGGGTTCATTAAGATCAGTAATTAATGATATAATAATCATGATATAATGATTAGGGTTTAATTAGAAGCTTATGGATGTAATTGGTTAAACTTAATTCGCGTTAGAATTTGATTTGGATTGAGGCAGAATTAGGGCTGTGTTGTTCGGCCATTATCTCAATGATGGTAATAGCTTTTGTCAAGTTTCCGGTGCCTATAACGTAGCTCAGAGAGTCTAGTTTTCAGAACATCCAGCCTCGAAGGTTTATGAGGTCGGGAAGTCATTCAAATATTGTTTGCAAGAAAAGTTGTCAAAACAGTAAATACGGGTCAGATTTGGGTCTGATTTCGGGGAGTAAAACCCCTACAAAAGTCAAGTTCTATGTGTCTATTAAACTTCCATAAATTTTTAGCCTCTGATTTGTTGTCTAAGTATGGTTTTTAGGGTCAAACTTTTTAGTGTGCAATCAGATCCGAATTGGGACTGTTTTGAAGTTTGATTTTCTTAGGAGTACTTGTGCATGTAAATGGCTCTTGGGAATCATGAGGTAGTTAATATACTTTATAAATTAACTAGGTTAGTTTGGTATGAAATTATGGAGGATCAGTAATAGAGGTTTTGAGTAACGCTGTCAAAATTCTACGTTTTGGTAATTGTATGACTTTAAAATAAGTTAAAGTTGGGTATGGTGTCGGGGTGACCCATGAGGGTAACTAAACATCTTAGACATCCATCATATGATTGTTACATGTGCGTTAAGCTTTTGGCTTAGTAGCGTGTAACACGAGTTATTTTGTTGTTTAGATTTGTGCTAGTTGTTTATGAAACTTTTTGTTAGAATCTTTTGGAAAGCTAAGCAAAGGTGACTTTTATGGCCCCTTTCTCTCAAGTTATTTTGGGGTGAGAATGATACTTGTTTTGTCTTGTCTTGTCTTGTTTGGTTGTCTTGTCTTGTTTGGTTTTGCTTGTCTTGTCTTGTTTAGTTTTGCTTATCTTGTCTTGTCTTGTTGATATTGTTATGTTGTGAGATTTGGAGCGGGGATAACGTTCCTACCCAGTGTTATGAGATCTGACTTCGCCTACTTTGTGGGTAAGATCCTTGGAGGTGATCAACTACTTGTGATATTGTGACTTCGGTACCAAGAGTCTGGGATTAGGATTTGTATTCCTTTCTATGACTATTAGTGGAGCGGCGAGGTACGCCTACCTCATTGTTTTTGTATGATTGTGGATCGAGGG